>JAULBS010034187.1:0-10196 GCA_032355785.1 Symmetromphalus regularis
TTTTCTCTCTCTCTCTCTCTCTCTCTCTCTCTCTCTCTCTCTCTCTCTCTCTCTCTCTCTCTCTATTTCCCTTCCTTCCTCTCTCTATCCCTCTCTCTCTCTCCCTCTTTCTATCTCTCTCCCTCTCTCCCTCTCTCTCTCTTTCTACATGTATATTTATCTGAGCTAAGCTGCGTTATAAATCTTTGGGTGATTATAATATTGCATTGATTCTGACTTGAACATAAACATTTTCTTGGAGATTAACGTATATTACATTTTCTTTGAATGGAAGCCTAAGGAGTATATAAGAAAGAACTTGAACTTGTGAGTAGGTGACAGGTGTTTGCGAAATTATTTCCTTGAAAACAACAACAATTTCAAAAAACACTTTTTTCCCCCCACTTGATCGTTTCATCATGGAATACACGCGTAGTGAACTGGTTTCGGTTAGGAGTACATCTGTACCACAATCGATGATGGTCCTCACGTTATTCAACATGGCGACATGCACTGACAAGACCGTTTTCTCAACAAGAGTGCATGCACATTAATTCGGTCAATATTCAATCGATTCTGTTTACTCAAATACGATTTAAATCCGGACGTCGGTTTAGTGATTGTCACGTTCTGAATATAATAATTATAGCGCCGGGAAACAAAACCTATAATCAGGTCCGGACGGGAGGGTGGTGGATTCAGGTGGACCAGTTGGCATAGGTCTACGATTTTGAGGGGGGCTAACTCCTGGTATTAAGTAATGATTACAAAAATACTTGATGAGCACTTTGAATTGGGGGGGGGGTCTATATTTTCCATCTGGTCCGGCCCTGAGTATAATGAAATTTGAAATAAACAAAAGAAATGATACCAAGGATAATTTAACGATAACTTTTAGGAACTACACCAAACATTGAAAATAACATTTGTAAAGTCGACATAAATGCCATAATTTAATTTAAGCAGCAATGAAAACAAAATCTGCAGAAGCTTATGGGTTCCAGGCCCCCGTCTATATTTTACAATTTAAATAACATTTTAAAAATTATTATAATATTTTTAACGTTAAAGAATCCGATAATTCTTTAAGGGCCCACTAAATAGATTTTCTGGATCCGCCACTGCCATTTGTTGTATCTGGCCTATTTCATGTTGTGTGTGTTACACTTATTATTATTATTAGTATTATTATTTTCTGACAGCAACATTATTTAATAAAACATTTAATGGATAATAATCTAACATTGATGCTTTTCAAAGTAAAGTAGCAAACAATGGTTAACTTCAAACATTCAGTTAAGGATTCAGATTTTAAAAACGTGTGTTACACTTTCGTTGTATGAGTGGACCCCTTTGCAGTTTAGGCTATTTTCCATTCCAACCAGTGGTCGACAACTGGTTCATCAAAGGCCGTGATATGTGCTGATCTGTGTGGGACGGTGCACAAAAAACCTTGCTGCTTATCGGAAAGAGTAGCCTATGTGGCGGCAGCGGGTTTCCTCTAAATAAATGTCAGATGACCATATGATTGACGTCCAATAGCCGATGGTAAGATAAAAATCAATGTGCTCTAGTGGCGTCGTTAAACAAGACAAACTTTACTGTTTTCGTTGAATGGGCCAACTGCCTTATATATTTTTATCACTTGGGTTACAGTGGTGATATATCGTTAAATCAATTTCTTTTTATTCGTTTAAATTTTGTTTAGTTACATCTTCAGTCTATCTCGACTTTAAGCTAAATTGTCAATTACATAAAATTGAATTTTCTCAGAAGTGAGCGGTGTTCAGGCGGAGCTATAAGATAGTCTGGCGTAGATACTTAAACACATTTCCATACATGATATATGACCAAATATCTCAGTTTGACATACTCCACCATCAGGGCGGAACAAGTGCATTAGTGTGTCAAAATTCGCCGTCTAGACTGGTTTGATACAGTACGTGCTGAATACCATGCATATTGGAGAGGGATATAGCTCAAATGGTAGTGTCTGTCTGTGAACCGGTCGGTCGTCGGAACGATCCTTCTCAGTGGATCCATCTGCAGTTTGGGCTATTTTCCGTTCCAACCAGTGATCTACAACTGGTTCATTAAAGGCCTTGGTATAAAAGGCCCCTTGCTGCTATTCGGAAAAGAGTAGCCTATGTGGAGGCAGGGGGTTACTCTAAATACATATGTCAGAATGAGCATATGATTGACGTCCAATAGCCGATGATAAGATAAAAATCAATGTGCTGTAGAGATTTCGTTGAATAAAACAAACTTTACTATGCATGTTGCGTTCAGAATGGAAAGAAACGCTTTAATTTGATGGCGCCTCGGTGATCCAGCGATAGAACGTCGGATTCTCAAGCTGAAGACAGTGGTTCAAAACCCGTTGGAGGATAGCTCACACTTAAATACGTTTCACAATAACCAAATGTTTGACATTCAATAGCCGATGATTAATAAATCAATGTGCTCTAGTGGTGTCGTTAAACCATAACAAAACTTAATCTGAACGACAAAAGAATTATGTGGTCAACATTCCAGTGTCTGTTTGTAAATATAGCAACCTTGACACCGATTTAACGAGACCTATCATGTCCACTAGATAAAACAAAGATATACATAAAATATTTCATAGTGCGAATACCAGTCCCCTTTGATTTCAAAGTTGAAGTATTTTTTTATTTTTTTTTTAACTGTGCTATACTCAAACAAAAAAGAAAGTATGCATGTAATCAGTAGTCATTTATTTAATAAACCAGACGAAATTCATGGCAGAAATTCAGAAATTAGATAACCACACCATTTAGGAGGAGGTGTGTGTGTATTTGTGTGTGTTCAGTAATATCACAAGCTGCGCACGGTTGCTTCCAAAGGACCATTACTGTGACCACCCAATGAAAGTAAAAACATTTCAACATGCATGCTTTCTTTTTTGGTTGAGTATAATATGGCAAATGTATTATCCTCGGTTATTAGATGTCAAACATTTGGTAATTTTGACACTTAATCTTCAGAAGAAACCCGCAGCTTTTTTTTTTCGTTAGCAACAAGGGATCTTTTATATGTACTTTCCCAGTGATAGGAAAGCATGTACCGAGAATATTTAACATACCAGTCCTGGGGCATTGGTTGGGACCGGAATAAATCCAACCAGAGATTCAGTCTGCCGAGAGGGTTGGATCATACGATTAAAGCTGAAAACCGGACAGTCGTCCATAGCTTAACAACAGCTGGCATAAGAATAATCGCAGTGTGTACTCCGTGCATAAGTTATAATTTACATAATATATCGTGACAAAGCTTGGTTTATTGCAGTGTTGTAATTGCTTTATTACAGCGTATGTTGCTTGATTTATAGCTAGTCACGCGGCACACAATGCACAGAGTCGTAACTTCGGTATAGCAGTATACATTATTTACGGTTTTCATAAATAACATCTGTGTCCGAAACGTAGATTAAAAGTCGAGCTCATATGTGAGGTAAATGAATCAAGTGGGTTATTTAGTGTTCCACACAAGGGCGACAATTGCTTCACTGAAGTGGGGGGGGGGGGGGACTGAGCCTTCCCTCTCCAAAATGTGGGAGGGTGTAACTCACCCCCCTAGAATTGACGTCCCTTAATAGACCATTTGTGTACTTCGGTATATTTGCGCTGATACCACATGGCTAAGAGTTACATCGTTATTATAAAGAGAAATACTGGAAAAGATAATTATTCAGACATTTTAATTAGAAATTTTGAAGCAGAACGTTGGTAGATAATTATATAGGCATCCCCAAAATGTGGCAGATGTGTCACTCATCCCTCCTCCACCCACCCACCCCACTCCCCGTCCTTCCAGGATTGACCTCCGTGGTTCCACAGTGGGGTTTTAAGATTTTAATATTATGCTGTCCTGTCTGTGGGAAAGTGTATACACAAAGCATGACGGGTGTATGTTTGACACCTAACAGCCCTGATTACAACACGTCTGCTGGGTAATTAAACATTTGTCCAGCACTTTTGAATTGCCCATCTGCCCCAGTGGCGCAGTGGTTAGGCTGTCGGACTCACGGCTTCAGTCGAGATATTGGATTATTGATCTCGTATCGGCTCCAACCCAGAGTAAGTGCTCCGCAACGCTCAGTGGGTGGGTGTACGCCATTTGCACCTACCAGCGGTCCACAATTGTTTTTTTCAAAGGACGTATTTTTATCTCTCTTTATTTTTTTTGTCACTCTTCCACCCCGCATTAGGTGCCTTCCTCTTAAGGCGCATAATCCGGAGTGTGGGTGGGCATACCCGAACCAATATGAATGCAAAAAATACTTCAAGTCAAGTCAAAGGCCGCTAATAGAAAGAGTAGCCAATGTAGTAATAGCTGGTTACCTCTAAAACAATGAGTTCATGCGCGGTTCCATGGGGGGGGGAGCACCCGGCGAACACTACCCTCCCTAATTTTCAGGCAATGAACATTTTTATTGTAATACCCTAAGCGTAAGTACAGGCTAACGCAGCAATTACAAGTCTCATAAGCATGGTCGGGCTTCGACCTCCAAAGTTGCGCCCCCTATTCACAATTGCTGAAACCGCCCCTGGACTTGCAAAATACTGGTGTAACTTAACATATGCCAATTCTTGTGAGTCGCAGGATAGATCATAATGAAAAACGATACTGTTCAATTTAGAAGAAAAAAAAATGTAATTTTGTACACTTAATCAAATATTCCTCCTTTTTTTTCGTGAGCACTTGCCTACATGACAGCGTTATGGAATGTTTGATGTAGTCTGTTTATTCATGTCTTCTGTTTACAAGAAACAGACTTCTCATGCTGTGTTTTAATACTCTCGTCTGACGGGTTACTCCGACCCTTTTCTCAGTGATTCATCGTTTTACTTCATTAATGGACGTTACCGTATCATTAGAGTTAACTCATAGTTAGAGTGAAATAATCACTGATATTGCACACACTTTCGAGGCAATACTGTTAACTTTGCGAGAGATACTCCATCAAAATATTGGTCTCTCTTTCGAAATGGCGTGATTCTGCAGCCGACTGACAGCCAGTCCAGCAAAGCGTTACGCGTTTATTGTAATTTTATGCTTTTTCTCTCCACAGATGTAAATAATGACTTCTCGTCTGGACGATAGGTCTGTGTAGAGTAGGAAACATAGTTTATGACTTCAACTCGCACTGAACAATTTCAATTCTGTACTATTGCAAAGATATATGTATATGCGCATGTGCGTGCGTATATATGTATGGAGGAAGGACTGCTTCCGTTTCTGAACATCATAATTTGACGGTGAATAATTCAACGATGAATAAGGAACATATTTTGGGGAACATATTTATGGGATTCCCCCTTCCCCAACCCCCCCCCCCGGTTTCAACGCCCCTGTATATATATCAAGAATATGTTAGATACCTGTCAATATCTATTTGTCAAATACATGTTCCACCACTGAATACGTTTTATAATGTAAATATATTACAGTTTTTCGTATGACTTGTTTGCTTAAATGCAATTCCATTGCATTGATCATTACTAATATATTTGTAGTCAAAACAGTGCATGGATAATAACATAATAGTACAGGCTATCTGTAGCAATGATAACCAGTATGACGCATGTACTGTATTCAAAATATACCGTATCAAATCATTTTATATTATTATGGTTAACCAAATTGTGAATACAGTATCCAATGTACGTGGCAATGCTATCCTCTCATATCCGTAGCTTCAAATATATGAATATTCACTGTAAGGGATAGGCAGAGGGTGTAGGGGTTGGAGGGGGTGGAGGGGACAGTTGCCATGAGCCAACGATTGTTGGTGGGGGGAGAGGGCATACTTCCGATGGTACTTAGTACTGATTAAAAAAATACTAAATGAGCAGTTTGAAATGGGGGCCTACATTTCCCATCTGGCCTGGGCCTATTACCAACTTTGCACCGGTCCAGTAAGGGACTTAATATGAGAGTTGTATACGGTAAATACGATGAATGGCGTTACAACACTTCGCTTTAAGGGTACATGTGCGATGATCATACTTCGTCTGTTTATATTTAATGACTGACATACCAGTCTGGATACAGTTTGTTGAACGCTCTGGTGACGTTAATGTTGCTGAACGACTGATTCCAGTAAACCAACCAGATGAAGAAATATCTTGGCATTGGTAACGTGACCATCGTGTTTTCCAGACTGGAACAATACCAGGTACTCGATGTGATTGTGAGACGATTGGAGGAGTCAATATGGTGCTGTATTTCTGTAGTGTCACTGGAAAATACCGTTATTTTGATACCTGATGTTTTGTACTGAAAGCGTTACTGGATATTCCCGTATTCTCATATACGACAGTATCATACCGTTTGTTTGTATCATTGTATATCGTGGTATATGAACTTGACGGAGACACAATTGTTCGCATGGATTGATCAGCATGTTTATTTGACCTGAACTCTACTGAACTTCGGGAAACTACTAGGTTTTGTTATTTTATAGCGTCATGGTCACCAAGAATACCTTGAAATTGATATGCCTCGGTTTAAGAATGAGACATTAAAATGCACTAAGATGGTAGGATTCCTGTGGATATGGGGTGGGTGGAGAGGATGTCATTTTCTATCTGTATTACAAATCCCACGCAAGATATCACTGTGATTTATTGTTTATTCCTTTGGTGTCTTTCTTCCATTAGCATTTGTGATGTGGAATTCGTTTTTCACCAGTTTTACTCCAAGCATTCACACTGCATACTAAACATGTTGTCTTTAGTAAATGTTCCTTAGAAAAATCATTCCAACACCTATTTTTTAAAGAACATTAACTTACTGTTTTCTGTAACATGATGTATGTTACATATATCCAAGCTATGTATAATAATAGTACATGGACGTTTTCTGGGTAAAAATCGACATGAATAATTAACTAATTCCAACATGACACATAATAACTAGTTAGAGATAGTTCACTTAAAGACATAGTCCCACGAAATTTAAGAGGCTTTGTGGTCTAAATATTGATTACGAATAAAACTTGGATGCATTTTGTTTTACAAGATCTCGTCTGCATATCACGCAAAACATTTTAAATGAACCATGGTATAGGGAATTCCATGTCGATCGATCGATTTTTATCACATTTATAAATTTCAAATCGTGGGGCGAAATAAATTGGTACGAAATGTTTTTGCAGCTACTAATTTTTTTAATAACGGCTGATGGGGGAATACCTGTCACGTGAATCGAAATAGATACGTCACACCTTCAACGGAAAAACAACCGTTATTTGTTTTCGATTTATTTGTCTGTGAGCATAATTCAATATTATTTTTAAAATGCATATAATATGCGAGATGTAAGTAGTTGAATGAAGTATTTTTATGAACAAATCAATTGTTTATATTTAAAATTAATTTTTTGTTTGGAAATTAATTAGGTCAAGGGTCTGCGCTTAAGGTATTAGGCGGCAGTTGTATGTCATTAATGGTACGTTTTACACTCTTAGGTACGGTGATAAGATCCATATTGGTGCTTCTTTGTCTTCACAGAGAAGTGGGTGTCTTCTCTTGTCACTATATAACTCAATATGTCACCAAAGGGTACTTGAATATACTGTGGTACAGTGATAAGATCCATATTGGTGCTTCCTTGTCACTATATAACTCAATATGTCACCAAAGGGTAATTTAATATACCGAGGTACAGTGAAAATATTCTTTCACTGTTTCCAAGTACTTCAGAGTTAGTCATTTTGTATTACTCAAGACCCAAACATTTTCATTTATTGATGGCAACTTAAACGGATGGTGTACTAGAAGGTATGTGCTTTTTGGGCTATCTTCCGTTCCAGCCAGTGGTTTACAACTGGTTCATCAAAGGCCGTGGTATGTGCTGTCCTGTATGTGGGACAGTGCATATAATAGACCCCTTGCTGCTTATGGAAAAGAGTAGCCAATATGACGGCAGCGGGTTTCCTCTAAAACATATGTCAGGATGGCCATATGAATGACGTCCAATAGCCGATGATCAGATAATCAATGTGCTCTAGAGGCGTCATTAAATAAAACAAACTTTACTTTTATAGAAGTTATGTGATATGGCATACTTATTGACATTGATGACAATAAACGGTTTGAGACACTACCTTTATATGATATCTATTATATATTAAAGAACTTGTTATTATACCAGGCTGATGACTAAAGATAAGCACTGATTACAATTTAAAAGGCGTGGTATAATAACAAGTTCTGTAATATATAATAGGTCCAAACCTATAGATTTGCACTGATGACAACTTAAATGGCGCGAGACACTATCTTGCAGTTTTTAAAATAAGATGTTGTAGACTGATGACTAAAGATCAGCACTAATGACAACTTAAACGGCGTGGTATAATAACAAGTTCTTTAATATATAATAGGCAGATGCCTATAATTCGGGATTGATGACAACATAAACGGCGTTAGATACTATCTTGTTGTTGTTAAGATAAGATTTTGTAGACTGATGACTAAAGATCAGCAATGATGACAACTGAAAAACGTAGTATAATACAAGTTCTATAAGATGTCATAGGCCGATGCTTATAGATCTGCACTGATGATAACGTAAACGGCATGAGATTATATGAATAGGATCTTACAGATACTCCAGAAGACATTATGGAGAAGCACACTAAGCTGACTTTAAGTCGATTTGTTTGTCCTGGCCTCGTTATTGCATCTGAATCGATTTGCGTTTCACTGCCGACTGATTGCATCCAAATGTATTTTTATCTCCACCTTCTGATTTTGTCTTTATAACTGGCTTGATTCAATTTACTTATTACCACTCTTGTGTTTGTACGAGAATCGATTGGTTTGCATCCAACTCGTTCATAGGAAATGTCAAACTGCACAGGGTACGTGCTGTTAATGTTATTACACCGAGTTCACCTGCACAATTTCACCGTGCACCTCTGTGTTTACACACTTAGCTCCATTCCCACACAGCACGCGTACAAGCAAACAAGTAGTTAATAAAATCAACCACGTGATGTATTTGTTCCCTTGCAAATGAGCTGTCTACATCAATTGAAGCTACCGGCTTTAGGATGCAGGAATGTTATTAATAATTTCCCATCTCTATTACCAATATCGTATTTAATGTGGGTGCGTATAACAATGATAAAAACAAACATTTATCATAGGATTAACACAAAATATTAGAATTACTGAGAAATTAAATGTTTATTCCTTAGTACAGTCAAACGTGTCTTAAGAAGCCACCCAAGGAAACGTAGAATCTTAAAACAGGTGGCTGCTTAATACATGTTAAATTATACTAAATTAACTGCTTTGGGAGAAAATAAAAGTGACCTTTTAACACGGGTGGCTGTTTAATACAGGTGGCCGCTTGGGCAGGTTTGACTGTACATTAATTAAATGAGTAATAGGCCCATTCCACGAAAATATAACACACGTAACATTAAAATCTGAATTTCTAAGAAAATTATTGAAGCTAATCATCTTTCATTTTTTTAACATCAATGAAAGACTATTATTCATCAGTTTTTAAAGATAAATTTAATGGACATCAGAAAACTTGACTACAAAATTAATGTAACGTTAAATGAGCCAATCATAATTAAAGTACAGTGTAGAGATCTAAGAAATATATGTCCAAAACTAAACTTCATATATCACGTTTTGCATTGCCTATGTATGTATTTCATCCTGCACTGAATAGCCTTAACAAACACTTTTACCAATTGTATATCGTTGTTCAAGTAAACTACCTATATTAGATATAATGCCCACTTGGTGTTGCCAAGTATGTTTAAGTATTTTTCTACACTAAAACAAGGTTGAGTGAAGGTTTCCGCAAAAGCTAGGCTAATCTCCTTAGGTTGTTAATCACCATGCGTCTTTAATTACAATGTTTGCTTTCACTAAAATAAAAATTTTTTAATGCACATGTATGTACAGGATCAATATGAGGTATTACAGCAGGTATCATTTTAGGCAGTTATAATCTTTAACACAGTGATGCGTCATATTGTAACTCTAACAGAGTAAAACCCGCCGCACACCAGAGCTATCTGCTGAATAAAAAGTTACTTGAGACTTTTTGCTCAACTGATAGCTCACAACAATTTCACCGCACACGAGAGCTATCTGCTGAATAAAAAGTTACTTGAGACTTTTTGCTCAACTGATAGCTCACAACAATTTCACCGCACACGA
>JAULBS010034198.1:0-10195 GCA_032355785.1 Symmetromphalus regularis
TATTTGTCTCGGCAAATATACTTAATTGAAGTTTGTTTTTAATATAATTGGGGTGGCAGTAAATTGTTGAAAATTATAGACGGGGTATAAGAAAAATTTACTGAGCCCACAGGGGTATAAGGGTTTTGTCAACCGGCAAACAACCAATGGGATTAAATAATTTTACATAGAGGCAAGACAACACCACTTGTCTGACACTATTCTTCGCATCATCGGAAGTGGAACATCAAAACACCAGCGTTTTTCAGTTGAAAAATAAGATCCAAAAGGATAAACAACTGCCTTTCAACTATCTTCTTGAAATTTTGTGTAAAAAATAGGTCTTTCGTTTAATTTCCAAAACCGATTTTCTTTTTGTTCTGTAGTCCATAGAAGAAAAGAAATGTTATTGTTAAAAACAATGATGTCAGTCTGATGTGACGCGAAGTATAATTAATGGCTGCTATTAATTATACTTCGCGTCACATTCTGACATGTATTTAGAAGAAACCCGCTACCGCCACATAGGCTACTCTTTCCGACAAGCAGCAAAGGGTCTTTTATATGCACCGTCACACCATGCTGTAATACTTTGCAGTTTTGAATAGTGTAATATATTGGCTATCATATCCCGAAATTATTACAGTGAGATATGATTTGTATATGTGTGCACCTTTCTATGGCAAAATTATTATGAATTTTGTGACTCGTATAAATAAAACATCAGTGTGAATGTATCATTTTCTGCATGTAATTTAAAGTTCATCCAAAAAAAATAGTTTCCGACTGTAGCATGTCGGGGTTCGTCATGAATCTATATGATGATAATGTTAAACTATAGGATACGATATCTTCTAAAACAGGTATGCCCGTAAATGATTTTAAATTTCGTTTTTCAAAATTGGAAATTGACTGCATCTCTAACAAAAAATTGTATATTTAAACATTATATCACTTTCTAATTGTAATGCTTTATGTAGCAACTGCTTATTTTAGACACTATTTAGTTTGTTATTAGCTTTGTTTCATTTTAAAGTGGCATTTTAAATTTGGATTCGTAAATTTTAGGAATTTGGTGACATGCTGACATTTTAGTTATAATCGACAGAAAAAAGGAAATAAATGCTATTTCGTAAAATTGCTATCACGAGCACTTTTGGGACGATTTTATCTAAAGTATCGGCCTTTACATTTGAACATTTCATTTGGCGACGCACACATTTTGACACCCTTGTCATATTTGGTCATCAGCTTCATGTTTCTTGTTCCTTCTACGATGCTAAAAGGCTGCTACTTAAAATGTTACCAAATGTCACCTCTTACCACTGTGCACAAAGAAATATTATGTATTTATGTGTTGTATTATTGCACACAGGGACCCTTGGTACATGGACTAAGAATGATCCCTATACACGACCTCACTCTCATTTAACAGAAACTGTTAGAAAGTATGTGGTAATAGTAATAATAATATATATATTTATTATAGCGGAAGTGGAGATGCGGGAGAGTAGTTATGAAAGTGCGGGAGAGTATGTGTGAAGGTGCGGGAGTAGCTATGACAGTGCGGGGGAGTAGGTGTGAATGTGCGGGAGAGTAGGTGTAGAGGTAAGGGAGAGTAGGTGTGGAGGGGCGGAAGAGTAGGTGTGGAAGTGGTGAGTTCGTGAGTCTTAGAGACTGAATATTAGAGTAATAGTAAGCCCGAGAGAGAGTCAATGAATGAGAGCAAGAAGAAAAGTTTGTTTTATTTAACGATGCCTCTAGATCACATTGATTTTTTTTTATCTTATCATCGGTTATTGGACGTCAATCATATGGTCATTCTCACATATGTATTTAGAGGAAACTCGCTACTGTCACAGAGGCTACTTTTTCCAATCAGCAGCAAAGGGTATTTTTATATGCACAGTCCCACAGACAGGACAGCACATACCACAGACTTTGATGAACCAGTTGTGGACCACTGGTTGGAACGAAAAATAGCCCAAACGGCAAATGGGTCCACTGACAAGGATCGATCCGACGACCGACCGGTTCACTTTACCAGAATGAGACAAAATTATTGCATACCTTGACAGCATACCCGCACATACCTCAGACTGCAAATGGGTCCACTGAGAAGGATCGATCCAACGACTGACAGCTTCACAGGTGAACACGCTACCGCTTGAGCAACATCCCGCTCATTATTTATCATGTTTATTCAGTCTTGAACAGCAAAAACCCACGTAGGAGTTAGTTATTTCCATGTTTTATTTCCAGTCGAATACGTATATATCTACTTTAGACAACGGAATTGGGAATAGGTCACAAAAAATATATCGGTATCTTAAACTATGCATAAATTTGTAGTTTTAAATGGAGAAAATTGGATTAATCTAATGAAAAACTAGAAAGTTTGTAATTTTTTATTGTTCCATCCAGTGATCCATTATTGACTTGACAGAGGCCATTGTCCATAACATCATTTATGTGGAAAAATACATGTACAAGATTTGTTGGTGCAAATTGGAAAGAATGGTATGTGGCATTAGCGAGTTTTCCCTTCAGACCATGAACTGCAAATTCAACCAAGTTGAATATAAAATTACACAATATTTACACAAAAAACACACCGAAATACAGATCTACCAGAACATGAATTTTTTCATGAATTCTGTTGCTTTATTTAAACCAGTATTAATTAACATCAATGTAAACATTAAACATAAATAGAGTGACTGAAACAAACATGTCCTATGTTGTGGAAAGCCACAGTAACCTGAAACTGTGTGAATGAAATCTACACGTATGTCTACCCATCACATCGGAGAATGGAGACATGGGCGGCACCATATTTGTAGATGTATTTCAACAACAAAACATATTTTAAGCTTAACAACTATAAAGGCTAAACAAGCTCCATGTTGAAGAGAGCAGACTGAAATACCATCAAACCTAGTTATCTCCATGTTGAAGAGAGCAGACTGAAATACCATCAAACCTAGATATCTCCATGTTGAAGAGACCAGACTGAAATACCATCAAACCTAGTTATCTCCATGTTGAAGAGAGCAGACTGAAATACCATCAAACTTAGATATCTTGACATTGAAGAGACCAGACTGAAATACCATCAAACCTAGTTATCTCCATGTTGAAGACAGCAGACTGAAATACCATCAAACCTAGTAATCTCCAAGTTAAAGAGAGCAGACTGAAATACCATAAAACCTAGATATCTTGATGTTGAAGAGAGCAGACTGAAATACCATCAAACCTAGATATCTCCATGTTGAAGACAGCAGACTGAAATACCATCAAACCTAGATATCTCCATGTTGAAAAGAGCAGACTGAAATACCATAAAACCTAGTTATCTCCATGTTGAAGAGACCAGACTGAAGTACCATCAAACCTAGATATCTCCATGTTGAAGATATCAGACTGAAATACCATCAAACCTAGATATCTCCACGTTGAAAAGAGCAGACTGAAATACCATCAAACCTAGATATCTCCACTTTAAAGAGACCAGACTGAAATACCATCAAACCTAGATATCTCCACATTGAAGAGAGCAGAGTGAAATACCATCAAACCTAGATATCTCCATGTTAAATAGACCAGACTGAAATACCATCAAACATAGTTATCTCCATGTTGAAGAGAGCAGACTGAAATACCATCAAACCTAGTTATCTCCATGTTGAATAGACCAGACTGAAATACCATCAAACCTAGATAGCTCCATGTTGAAGAGAGCAGACTGAAATACCATCAAACCTAGATATTTCCATGTTGAATAGACCAGACTGAAATACCATCAAACCTAGTTATCTCCATGTTGAAGAGAGCAGACTGAAATGCCACCAAACCTAGTTATCTCCATGTTGAATAGACCAGGCTGAAATACCATCAAACCTAGATATCTCCATGTTGAAAAGACCAGACTGAAATATCATCAAACCTAGTAATCTCCATGTTGAAGAGAGCAGACTGAAATGCCATCAAACCTAGTTATCTCTATGTTGAATAGACCAGACTGAAATACCATCAAACCTAGATATCTCCATGTTGAAGACAGCAGACTGAAATACCATCAAACTTAGATATCTTGACGTTGAAGAGACCTGACTGAAATACCATCAAACCTAGATAGCTCCATGTTGAAGAGAGCAGACTGAAATACCATCAAACCTAGATATCTTCATGTTGAAGAGAGCAGAATGAAATACCATCAAACCTAGATATCTCTATGTTGAGACACTACATCCAATGGGACTCTTATAAAAATATCAAAATTGTTTTGGTTATCAATCATGAATAAACAATAGGGGGTACAAATACAAATTAAAACAGGAAAAATTATTTTTCTTAATGCAAATCTTGTTTTTTGCAACTCTTTGACTAAATTGTGGACCCGTAGGTTTTAGGTTGGGACCAATCACAAAAGAAACAGTTGAGTCACATGGACCCATCTTTTATAAAAACCAGGTAAACCCCTGATAAATAATAAAAAGTAAAACCAGATGTACATGAGAAGGGAGAAGGCATTTAAATCTCTCTTCAGCCACTAATTATAATCCGATTGTAACAAGATCGTATGTAAATCTGACTGAACCCCCATCAAATGATAAAAATAGTTTTGATTTCCTCTTTCCAAAATTTCTGTATCTGTCCCTATAATGCATATAATATAAAAACAAAGTTATATATGATTTTTGAAAAATTGTGATTAAATTGTTCAACAGGAAAATTTTCTTTAATGTCCTGGTAGCAAATTAGTAAACCCATAAAAACAGCTTAGAGCTTCTTTCCATTAACGCGATTTCGATAACTGGTCCTACAAAACTCGGGAGACATTCTGAAGTATTTTTCAGAATTAATTTCCAACTCCTAGACAAGGTGATAAAATGCCCCATATTATTGTCGTTTTTGTAAAATTTTGTGCACCAAAGTACCTACTGCGTCGCCATTCATTGGTACTGCATCATACGAATACATCATGCATTTTATCTGTATAAATAGAACAGCAGACCAAATTCCGTAATGGAAGACGTGGTTTTTTTTCTAGTTAGGTAATGCGATGATATCACATTGTGTATAGGAATCCCCTTGTGAAAACGCACATTTCTGCAAATGGAAAAGTGCACAAAATCGCGTTAATGGAACTTGGCCCTTATGGAGATCCGTTTTAGAACACTTAACAGGGAAACAGTATAGACAAAAAAAATGAAAGGAAAAAAAAGAAGAGAATTCCTAAATAATGAAATTTTTATCATTGGATGGAGATGAAATCAATATTATTTTTAAATACAAATCTGAAACTATGACAGAAAGTGAAACAATATGACATCAGTCGAGTTTGCCGCGTGTTTCAGGATCGTGTTTATATGTTTGAAGAGCAATCCAACTGCCAATATCGTCAGACAAAACTCACTGTCAGTATGCTGTCCATGCACACAATCTTTGCCTCGGCGTAACACCAACTCAACAATGTACACAAAGCTTTATCCAAGTGTAAAAATTGATGAATATGGATTTTGGTTTTTTCCCTCCACGATGAAGTCTTAATGAATTTGGAAATTCTTGCAGAAGAAATCCGTTTTCACCTTAAAATAAAAAAAAATTCTGCCGCTTATTTACTGTCCAAAGCATATTGATCCTAATCTTATCATCGGCTATTGGACGTCAATCATATGGTCATTCTGACATATTTATTTAGAAGAAACCCACTGCTGCCACATAAGCTACACTTTCCAATAAGCAGCAAGAGGGCTTTTATAGCACTTCCCACAGACAGGAAAGCACATACCATGGCCTTTTTGATAAAACAGTTGTGGACCACTGGTTGGAATGGAAAATACCCAAAACTGCAAATGGGTCCACTGAGAAGGATCTCACATTGGTCATCAAAGTTTATTTTTCCACTTATAATTTGGCTGTGTGTAACACTGAAAACCTCACTAAGTTAAAAATATATATATTTTTTTTTTACCCACCCTCCTCCAAAATTTCTTTTTCAACACCTGCAGTTGAAAGATGATATCTATCACAGTATAGATGATGATAGGATAAAAATCAACATGCTCTAAACGCATTGTAAAATAAAACAAACTTTACTCTCTTTTTTTTTTATCACAATACCTCACGATACAACCCATACGGTTTATTACCGTGAGCTCTGAATTTTATTTATGATCCATTAAATCCAATATTTTACCTCTCCCTCTCTTCTACTCATACACTTTCATACTTTTCTATTTTTGTCTATATTATGTAAAATGTAGGGAGAGAGCTTAATATAGGCAATGTCTGTTGGTCAATCTCAAACGTTTGTAATATTATCGTTAATAAAATGTTGTATATAAAAAACAAATCTCAGTCGAGACATGGGATTTTTAATCTCGAATCCAGCTCCAACCCGAAGTGAATGGTCTACAAGGACTTAATAGGTAAGTGTAAGCTACTTACACCGACCAGTGGTCCACGACTGGTTTATCAAAATTAATGTAGCATGTGCTGTCCTGTTTGTGGGAAAGGGCATGTAAAAGATCCCTTGCTGCTGTTTGGAAAGAATAGCCTATGTGTTTGTAGCGGGCTTTCTCTAAAAGACCACGAGTCACAAAATATAATATGCCAGACATCTACAGGGTCATCTTTTTTTTTCATCATTTTCACGAGCGTACAAAACTTACTTTTGGGGGGAGGGGTTAAAGGGACAAGTACGCTTTTCAAAATAATTTTTAAAATGACTATAATGCTATTTTGAAATCATAATAATTTATTGTTTTCCTTTTCAGTTTGTACGCTTTTGGTGGAAGGGGGTTGGAGGGTGGGGAAGAGAGTTGGTCCATAAAAAAGAGTAAGTTTTGTACGCTTGTAAAAATGTTGAAAGAAAAGGATGATGCTAATAGCTACTGAATAAACATGCTAATGTGTCGTTAAACAAACAATCCTTTAACTTCCGTACTTTCAATAATTTCCACCAGTTTAAAGAAATGGCGTTTTCGCCTTGCTCACCATTAACTGGTCGACAGGTAGTTTTCAAAACGAGGCAGCGTGTTCACGGAAGAGTAGCTGGCAGCCGACGTGTTGGGTAATGTAACGGCAGGAGTAGGTTCGGCAGGCAAAGATTTCTTTTGCAGTTTCTCGACATTCTTTCTGTGTTTCGATCCTGCAAACACATTTATCTCAACCTGAAACAAGCTGGTTACCGACACTTTTCTATTCGACATACACAGCGCATGCATGGGGGAGGGGAAGGGGAGGGAAGGGTGATGGTGGTACTCAGGGTTAGCGTATCAATTTAAAATCAAGAGAAATGCCAAATTTTACAATCATTTTATGCATACTAATTAATTTTACAAGAAGGGTCTTCAAATTAGTACTCTATGTGTAAGTAGGAAAATACTCTTGAGACATATTTTCACAAATCTTGTTAAGTCCAAGTGAGAAAAACAATGTCTTCATAGCTGCCAACCTCTGAGATCCAGAATAAGTAATCAAGGTGAGGGGAGAGTCTGGGAGGGAGCTGTCACCCACCCTGATAGGTAGCAAGGGCATAAATCTCGGAGTGGGTGGGGGGTGGTCATGTCCCCCCTAGAGAAACTGAAAATTTCAGTGAAATTAAAATGACTAAATAATAATCTTTACCAGCATTTCTCGTTATAGAATCAATATAATACTTTAAACCATGTCGTCTTAGCGCAAATATACTGAAGTACACAAGTGGTCTATAATGGTGGGGGGATGCGGAGGAGGCGGGGTGGTCCATTCCCCCCACTTTTTGGACAAGGGTGTGTTCCATCCCCCTCACTTTCAGGAACAGATTTTTGCCCTTGATAGGTAGGGGTTGTGGGGCATTGCCCCCTGAAGCTGAAGCATTTTAAAAACTTTTTAACAGGAAACTCCAAACATTTAATTTAAACAACAAAACAGCCAAAGCACTTGAAACACAGAGTAAAGGCAAAAATAGATACCAATTTACCATGATTGGATCTGATGCTGTAGTAGCGTTATTTCATGAGGTACTCCCAGACATGTAAAAATAAAGTTTGTTTTATTTAACGACGCCTCTAGAGCACATTGATTTATATTTTATCATTGGTTATTGGACGTCAATCATATGGTCATTCTTGCATCTGTATTTAGAGGAAACCTGCTGCCGCCACATAGGCTACTCTTTCCAATAAGCAGCAATGGGTCTTTTATATGCACCATCCCAGAGACAGGATTGCACATACCACGGCCTTTGATGAACCAGTTATGGACCACTGGCTGGAACTGAAAATAGCCCTAACTGCATATGGGTCCACTGAGAAGGATCGATCCCAAGCCCAACCAGTTCACAGGTGGACACACTACCATTTGAGCTACATCCCGCTCCCCAGACTTGTAAGACACGTGCTTGTCAACGCCATTTTGGTTGCAAGAAGATTGTGCTTTAAACCTGCACGAAACCTTAATCTGTATCTGAATCGGAAACCATCAATCAGGAACTGATAGGAATTTGAAAAACAAAAGTATTGAAAAATTTATTTTTGTACTAGTTTGTCGTTGGATCGATCCTTCTCATTTGACCCATTTGCAGTTTGGGCTATCTTCCATTCCAATCAGTGGTCCACAACTGGTTCATCAAAGGCTGTGGTATGTGCTGTCCTGTCTGTGGAACAGTGCATATAAAAGACCCCTTGCTGCTTATTGCAATGAGTAGCCAACGTGGCGGCAGCAAGTTTCCTCTAAACATATGTCAGAATGAACATATGATTGACGTTCAATAGCCGCTGATAAGATTAAAAATCAATGTGCTCTAGAGGCGTCGTTAAATAAAACAAATTTAACTTTTTTTGGCCCATACATTGAGACTGGTCCTGATGGTACAGTGGTTAAGCTGTCGAACTCACTGCTGGTATGTACTGAGATCAAATCTCAGTCATGTCATAGGATTTTTAATCTTGATACTGGCTTCAAACCAGAGTGAGCGCTCTGTCAGACTTAACACCACTTTTAAATCACCTTTATACACTGATTTATAATGTTTTTAATTCAAACCTGGCTTAACCACCAATAGCCCATATTTATTTTTGTACTTGGAGGGGTGGGTGGGTATTATAGCACTATCTGTTTATTACATTTTATTTTTCTATTTCTTTACATTTAGATTCATTTAATACCTTAAATTGTCAGAAGTAACCAATATACCTGGTTTTCTCATGAACGGTCACATTTATTCTAACAAAAATAAAGTTTGTTTTATTTAACGACGGCTCTAGATCACATTGATTTTTATCTTATCATCGGCTATTGGACGTCAACCATATGGTAATTTTGACATTTGTATTTAAAGGAAACCCGCTGCTGCCACATTGGCTACTCTAAGCAGCAAGGGGTCTTTTATATGCACCGTCCCAAAGACAGGACTGCACATACCACAGCCTTTGAAAAACCAGTTGTGGACCACTGGTTGGAACATTTATTCTAATAATCCCATCATGTATTCATCCATAAAATCTTCCCATAAAATCACCTACTTTTTTCAAATGTTATAATAGCTCACACTACACTCATTGTCATTTGACTCCATCCATTAAAACCCATCCGAGCCTGACGACATTTGATATACTCGATGATAAACAAGTATTTTTACTATGTTGGCGGAACACATAATTACTTTGTTGTACACAAACTTTAAATTGTGTTTGTCGTGTACATGTAGAACACAATGGTGGGTTTATACTGGGTATTATTAATGTAAAAATATGCCAAATGATGGTCAAGTTTTATTTAAAAACTTGTCACATCCATCATCTACGTATCAAGTAATAAATTGGTCATGAAAGCGAAGATGCTCAAGCGAAACTATTATGCTAAATTTTTATGATTTATTATTAGTTAACAGAATATAATTATTATCTGCCAGTTGACAATTTTTAGAGAAGTACCTCCCAATAGCAGTCACACAGGGAGGGGGAAGGGGTTTGGGGGGGTTCTAAGAAACAAATTTTCACTTTGTGTATATAAAAAAGAGGAAACTTATGTTTTTATTATCTGCTGTACTTTCATATTTAGGTACCCCAGGGATCCCCACATAATTTAATACCTTAAAAATGGGAAACCAAATAAATTCGCTAATTGAAACCCCTCCCTTTTCACCAGCCTCCGTGGTGCAGTGGTTAAGCTATCGGACTCGAGGCTGGTAGGTACTGAGATCAAATCTCAGTCGAGGCATGGG
>JAULBS010034209.1:0-10194 GCA_032355785.1 Symmetromphalus regularis
ACTAACCTCTGCCCCGGGCCCGGTGCCCTAGTCTTAGGACATTGGACCCGGGGGAGACGGGTCCGAACCAAATTGGACGTGGACCTGTATAAAAAATACTTCACCTCACCTCACGGATCATCTCGACAGCATCGACAACTTATTGCTTCTTTGTCAATAGATATGAAAGAGGATATGACATGAGACCAAAACAACATAATATTATATATAATGATCTATAATATATGTACATGTATCTGTTTTAACAATGGTGGATTTTATTATTATTATTTTATTTTTTTTGTCTGTTTTTCCTTAAGAAATGCATTTCGTACTAAATTTGAAATATATAATAATTTTGAGATCTTTACCTTTTTTTAAACTTGCGCCTACAGATGTTTTTGCTTTTTATTATATACCGACAGTACTGCGTTTATTGCACTACAGTAAAATGCTTGGTTATCATCAAAAACTGTTGGTTTGGTTGGTTAACTTATTTATGCTTCTTGTGATGTACGTTAATGTTAGCATGAGATAAAAAGAAAGGATTGTTTGTTTAACGACAACCCCAGCATATTATTTATTCAGCAGCTATCAGGTGTCCACCACATAGGCTATTCCTTCCGATTAGCCTCAAGGGATCTTTTATATGCGCTATTCCACAGACAGGATAGAACATACCTCGGTCTTTTTTAAACCAGTTGTGGACCACTGCATGTGGCATAGCCTATACATACCCATTAAACGTTATGAAGTACTCACTCTGTGTTTTGGAGCCAGTATTGAGATTAAAACTCTCATTACTAACTGAGATTTGATCCTTGTACCTACCAGCCACGAGTCCGATAGCTTAACCACTGCGCCACCGAGGTCGGTAGCATGACAAAGGTGACATGCTGCGGCCACAAAATGTGACTTTTCTTATCGATAATAGGCGTATTCCGTACATATGCACTAGCCAGGCGCGGATGCAGGATTTCTGAAAGGGGGTTCTGAATGTGATGGGTGAATAGGATTAGAGGAAAATGGTTAATTTTCATGTCCTTCAATACGGAAAATATATATTTTTTTAAATTCTTGAAAAGGGTGGGTCAGGATCCCCTGGATCCCCCTCTGGATCCGCTACTGCTATCAGACAGGATAGTACAAGTGACAACCTTTATTAAACAAGTTTGATGTGCATGTGATGTACGCCATCTCTCCACTGGGCCGTATGGACCACTGAGTCTGTGTTGGAGCTAACGCAGAGATTTATAAAAGTATGACTGAGAATTGATCCCAGAGTCTACCCGTCTCGAGTCTAATTTCAATTCCTGATTCTCAATAGAGCCAATAGCTCAATTTTACAATAGACGTAAGAATACACCAATATACGCCCCCTCCCTTTCTCCTCTTTGAGCACATAAGAACCGTGCAATTTCACCCACTCATACCAATCAGTAGCGGATCCAGAGGGGGATCCAGGGGGTCCGGACCTCCTCTTTTCACGTATTAAACAAAAATGTATATATTTTCCGAGTGGAAGGACGTGAAAATTAACCATTCTTCCCCAGTCCTGTTCACCCATCACATTTGGACCCTCCTTTCAGAAATCCCACATCCGCACTTGGCTATGGAAGTGAATTTATAATAAAACAGAAATACTTTTGACGAGGAAACTGCATTTAATGAACTATTTATGAAGTGTCTAGACTAAGATGTATATGTAACGTATATGTGACGTATATGTCAAAACTAGATCCATCTCGTTATGGTCTGTTCATCAGTCATCTTACGTCAAACATGTCGGTGAGTCACATCTCCAAATCTGACAAACAATTTTGTTTTTAAACTTAATTTCACTGAGATATAGTAAGAGCTGCTATGAAATAATAAACTATAAATTTATTATTTATCTTTGGTCCTTAAAATAACTGAAGTTATTTGAAAGAATTGCAATGACCTGCAAAAAACAAAGAAAAATAATTAGTTCTATAAATAAATATATATATAGTGATGTCAAATTGCATCAAAATACTATAAACGTAAAATAACGTGATATACTGAGTAGAATTATTCGCATGAAAATGTAATATTTCTTTTTAAATGTTGACATAGCAATAATAATAATAATAATAATAAATAAATAATAAATAAAAAACAATAATTTAAGAGGAATATGTAACAATATTAGACAGTGACAATATTGGGTTTACAGGAGGTAAATGCAGTTGGTAGTTGTTTACGCATTAGCAGTAATAATCATTGAACATGTAGTAAAATACATTACAATGCCATACTACTTTGATTCACAATATACAAGTGTATGGCAATAATCTCTCAAATATGTCTACCCTTAACTCAAAAGTTAATATATGTGTTTTGTTATTTTATTACAGAGGATATTTAGTGATTACGGCTTTGAGAAAATTCATTTTATATACACTATTTCTTTCTACTTTTTGGGGGGGTGGATGGCGGGAGGGGGCTGGCAATATGTGTCATGTTAATTTTATTTATAAACATAGAATAAGCAGAAATATTTCTCTAACGAACCCTTGCACAAAAATTAATAATAATAATAATAAAAGAATATAATTAATCATTTTCAAACCTTTTGGTCCAAACTTTGGATCAGAGTTTCCTGGAATTGGTGCACAGTAGTTACCGAACCCACAGGGACATGTCTGTACAATGCCCGCAGGGGCCATTGACGTAAAGGGATCCCGTGTATAGCACTCTAAACGTTGAACCAAATGAATACTCATGAAAAATATTGACGATATTTATATATAATTAGCCTGAAAGCAAAGGTTTGTACATGTTTTCCAACAAATGAGAATGCTTTTGTTAAAAATCATCCTCATAACGTCAGGTCTCCTATGTCCAAGGACACGAGTGGATTGCCCGAATCAAATTAGATGTGTGCACGATTCAAATATATTCCAAGTCAAGACAGTGGACACAGGACCTCGACGTTGTGAGGGTGGTTAAAAATGTATTCTATGTAATTATTCTTCTCTTACGGATACAATTATACGGTTATTACAGTAATTTAAATGTCAGTTATTTTGTGCAGTGTTCAACATCACTGACCTATCAAGTAAGTCTAAACATTCATGCTAACATCAACAATTCCCTCTATATGTGGCAAGCTTTAACATAGTTCCCTGAACTCCTAACCCCATCCACACAAAGTTGACAGAGGTGAAGTTATAACAATATTTAAAACAATTTTGATAACTGTTATATTATCTCCTAATTGAAATCATTATATAGCCTGTTTATTTAATACATTTATTGGGCGCGATACACGATAATTATTACTATATTTCAACACGTATAATTATAAATGCAGAGGAAGCGCTACCTTCACTGGAACTGCCCATCTTCTGGCAAACTCCAGTTGTAGCACCACTTTGTCTGTTAACACAACAGTAACTGTTCCTGCAATCTGCCTGGGAGGTACAGCTGGTCTGAGAACAGGCTGCATAATATAAGTAGATAAATTAACTATTTTAGGATGGTCTTGACAAAATTAATGTTTAGGAATATGTATCAAGTAGGTTAGTAACCCACAAGGTGAAGGTCAACTTCTTACCTGACCTACTATTTAAAAGCATGGTCACCTAGAATATCTAAATAAATACACACACGCACAAATAAAAATGGTAGTGGTGGCCGTATTATGATGATGCTGGTGGTGGTGATAGTAGTAGTAGTAATAGTAGTGATAGTAGCAGCAGCATCAGTACTATCAGTAGCAGTGGTATCAGTAGAACACAGTTTATAAACGTTTATTAGTCTATGAGACAAAAATAAATTCGTTCAGAGAAATTAAGAACATGTCTTGACAAAGGTCGTATATTTGAAATAATAAAACAGAATCTCCTGGTCATAGCCTATGGATAAGAGATCTGTTCGTAATCACTAACGATGCATGTGTCACTGACAGACAACTGAAGTCTGCACATCCACTGAGTATTATGACTTACAAAAATAATCTTTCAGCGATTTGCTGAAAAATCATGAAGTTGTATTTAACTTTTTGAATACGTATATATATGCATAACAGTAATAAGTAGAAATGTATAAATAAAAACAACTATACCTGTTAAAAATATACCAAGCAGCAAATTTATAAAGAAAATAGCTCTTGTATCTTTCATGTTTGACGGTTAGTGCTCAACTGTCCTCGTCTGTTATGCGAGTATTTATTTTATACTTGGTCATACATTTATTAATAAGCTTTAGCTGTTAAACCACTAACATCTAGCTCTTCAGGCTCTTCGCGACACTATCACGACAATATATCTTAGAATTAAACTAACTCACAAACACACATGTAGTCACAGCCGGTGTAACGTAGAATGTTGATAGCTAGGCAAGCGCTGATGCAGGATTTATGAAAGGGGGGGGGGAGGTCCAACTGTAATGGGTGAACAGGACAGAGGGAAAATGGTTAATTTTCACGTCCTTCCACTCGGAAAATATAATTATATACAATAATACGAGAAAAGGATGGGGGTGTCAAAACCCCCTGGACCCCTCTGGATCTGCTACAGCTAGGGCCTATAAATCAATCGGTTTTACCAGGATTATTTACCTGCCTCGGTGGTGCAGTGGTTACGCTATAGGATTATCAGCTCGTAGGTACGGGGATCAAATCTCAGTGAAGGCATGATATTTTTAATGTCAGTACTGACTCCATCCCAGAGCGTGTGCTCCGCAAGGCTCATCAGGTAGGTTTACACCACTTACACTGACCAGTATATATAAAAGATCCCTTGCTGCTCAAGGTAGAGTAGCGACATTAGTCTCTTATACTTAGACAGCACAGGAAGCTAAGATGTGTGTTCAAAACAGCGTACTTGAACCTTAATTGGATATAAAGAACAAAAATTAAATACAACCAACCAGGATTGTGTATTCGTGCGGATTCAGTGTTTCATGTTTTCATGACCGCAATTTTACGGGTCAAAGGTAGTCAAAGTCAGAAAGTGTCTGTTTTGTATACATATTTTTTTTGTAAAGTACACAGTGTGTGTATCAGGGGTCTTGTAACGAAATTCATATGCGGAGGGAGTAGAGGATGGGAGGGGTGGGGCTGCTCCTGTTTCCGAACATTATAATTAGCCGGTGAATAATTTTACGATGAATAAGGAATATATTTATGAAAATTATTGGGGAGGGGGGATACAGCCCACAGCCCCCCCCCCCCGGCTCCAAAGCCCCTGTATATAATAATAATAATAACAATTTAAAGAACCAAACACCGCATCACTGACAAGCTTTTATTTATGCGTTAAAGAACTAATCCCTCCTTTCTCTCTTGTTAGTAAAGTCCTAATTCCACCCAAGTCAGACAGGACTTTCTCAATAACATTTAGCTTTCTACTGATTTGAAAATGTATACTTGTATTAAACTGACCAAAACGGCACAGTAATAACTATTACGTCAATAGTACAAGGGGCGCTTAACTCTGTATACACTAATTGATGATAAGCATTTAAGAATTTACAGTAAGTAATGAATTAACAGTAAACCATTAAAAATATATATATATATATTTTATTGAAATATGGATAAAATAATAGAAATTTAAGTATAAATCTATATATTTCTGTTTGTCTTAATAGTTATACTACATAAACTATTGATTTAAACTGCTAACCGTTAACTAACGATTCTGAAGGCTGTCATAAAATGATTAGAAATAATAATTAAAAAAATATTTTTTTATTTTATTTCTTTATGTACAAGTATATAAGAGTGTATATATGAGAGAGACAGAGGATAGCGAGAGAGAGAGAGAGAGAGAGAGAGAGAGAGAGAGAGAGAGAGAGAGAGAGAGAGAGAGAGAGAGAGAGAGAGAGAGTGTGTGCGTGTGTGTGTTTGTATATGTGTTTGTTACTATTGAAACGTATTAAAATTATTTAACTCGAAGTTCAGATTGCTCCTAGAACGGGTTCCCGTTAGCACTAGTGCTTGCAATTTACCAAAATCATGTGATTCTTAGGTCAGAGTTTGAGGTGCACCTATTCGAAATGAATGAAACCTCCGCTGTGATTGGTAGATACTAGTATATGAGGCAGTGGGCATATCGTAAATACTCTGGCATATATCCTGTAATTACATTTTTTTTTTAGCAGAATAATTATTACGTTAGTGACACTTGGTTCTTGTTGATAACTGGTGTGGCAAAAAAGTGGAAGTGTTATTTTGTGCGGATCTGAAGGTGTCCAATGTAAACACCCTGTAAGTCGTTAAAATGTTTTGTGACAGTATATTTTCTTTGAGTCATAGTTAAATACAGTTGTCACTGTATATGTCTATACTGACCCAGTGGTTTGAAACGTTTCTATTACTTTTATTAAGAAATGTTACTATGGTCGTCAATGGGATTTTACGTGGTCCAATGACACATAGTGTGATATACCACACTAAAGATTTTTTGTATGTTCAGTTAGTTCCACCCTAAAATTAAGAACACTGACATCTCAGTTTTTCCGTTACAGATCCCACTGTGTAGATACATACAGGGATTAGAAGCACGAATTATGATATCTTGTGGCAAAAAATACAAATGAATGGGATTTTGTATACCAATGGCTTATTATAATACAAAGACGCAACATTACAGCAATTAGTTAGTGTCACTAAAGGTCACTCGGGGTGAAGGCTATTTTAAAATTCCCGCAAAGGCACAATGAGTTTTTAAAAAAGCACCATTAAAATACAACTTTAATAACTATAATTTATTACTGTTAACTCACTAATACCTGCATCACACATAGAATATATTTATATCAAAAGCAAAATAATTACTAAACTTAAAACAAGAAAACGCACTTTGGGTGTCCAGGTGCACATTTCCCAAACATAAAAAAAAAAACTAAAACTTCCTCAAATGCGGTTTCCTAGCATCTGAATCACAAATTTAGTAAATTGTAAATAGTAACTTTAATAATTATTCCAAACGTATGCTTTCCCAGAAATCTTTTTCAATTAAATTCACTTTTGTTTCAGGATACTAAAGATGGCCTCAAAAGAAGAAACGCCGTTAACACAGACAATCCGTGATGATTTTCTCACGTGTAAAATATGTTTCAATACTTACGATAATCCAAAAATCCTTCCATGTGTTCACACGTATTGTTCTCATTGCATTGAACACCTGTTACAGTCATCATCTAAACCTGGTTCAATTACGTGTCCTATGTGCAGGGAATGTGTTGTTCTGCCACATAGAAATCTTTCTGACCTTAAAACAAACTTCTTAATAAATGGCCTCATAGAAGTTCTGAAAGTGAAAACGAACAATAACGTAGAATGTACAGCTTGTACTCTCAAGGGAAATGTTTCTCCTGCCACAACTCGGTGTCTGGATTGTGGAGATTATTTATGTTCAAGTTGTTCTGATGGACATAATGCTTCCTCCACAACGTGGAAACACAAGAAGGTTCTTCTGGAAGACATCAAAGAGGGGTCATATGACAGAGAACTCAGAAATATGAGCAAGGTAACCTGTTCACAACACATGGACAAGGAAATAGAGTTTTTCTGTGAGCTGTGTCAGATTCCCATATGTCTGGCGTGTGTTTTACTGCAGCATCGCGATCACAAATGTGTAGCTGCTACAGAGGCCGTTACAACTCAAAAACGTCGGCTTAAAAGTCATGCAACAAAGGTAAAGGACAAATTGCAGCAGCTTGAAACTGAAATGAAAACTGCATGCGAAAATCTTGGAAGCGTGGAACAACGTGAGGCTGAAGCTATTGTCAATATAGAACAGCAAACAGCGGCAATTATTTCGAAAATCGAATGCACCAAAGAAAATGCATTACAGTTGGTGGAGAACTGTATGCAGACAAAGATAAATCAGTGTAAATCTGAAGTAGAAAATACTCGGTTTAAAATAGCATTAGCCACGAGCTGTCTGGAGTTTTGTGAGACGATGATAGAGCAAGGTAAAGATGAAGAAGTTCTCTATCTCGAAGAGACCCTCACAAACCGTCTTCAACAGCTGCAAAATATACCTTCCTTAGACGTATCATCCTCTGATATAGAACTATTTCCAAATATAGATGAACAGGCATGTGGGTTACAAGACTTGGAATCCTTACTCAATAAACATATGGATACTTTGATGGTGGAATCTGGATCCAGCTTATATTCTGCACCAAACAATTCCAAGGTCTCTTTTAAGCTGTTGCGTTCTTTTAGCACAGAGTACGACTGTGATAATGTTAATCCTGTTGTAAACAGCATAACCATCAGTAACAATGCTATTTATCTCTCTGACAGTGCAAATGGTAAAATTAAATGCATTTCTACAAGCGGGGTTTCAAAGAAATATTTTACAACTGATGACAAATTTTCACCATTTGCGGTTGCAGTCTGTAAGAATGTCATTGCTAGTGTAGATGAATCAAACTTGTATTTTTTCAACAAAAAGGGTAAAATGACAAACCGAATTCACATGTCGAGCCATTCGAATACCGGATCACTCTTCACATTTGCCCTCGCTAATTACAGAAATGAAGGTTTCATTGTGGGTAATCTCTTAGATAATCACATCCGAATGTATGGTACTGATGGGTGTTTGAAAAATGTATGGAATACTACAATATCCTACCCACTATCAAACATCAGTGTTGATAGAAATGGCAATCTTATTACCTGCGAGTGGGGAGATAACTGTGTACGTGTTCGTACTCGTCAAGGTAAAACCTTGACTTGTTGCCAAGCAGCACCTTCCTGGAAACCTGTGGCAGCCCATGAAGACAGAAATGGTCTTATTTATGCTGTTAATAATTTTAGAAATACGGTGTCTGTGTTCGAAAGTAATGGCAGCCACATACTCCAACATGCTACGGAACTAGATGGGTTGGTGAAACCAGTAAATTTAGCATTTGATGACGAAGGTCTAATGTACATTGCCAGTTCTTCAGGAATCATTAATGTATATAGAATCAATGTAAACGGTGATTTGTAAATACAAGAAAATACGTGTGAAAAGCAACGAACACCTTGTTTTAGCAAATATATTGCAATATGCTTTTTGTAATATTTTAACATCTTATCATTTCTCAGATCTTGCACTGATACTGGTGCCAGTGGTATCAGAAAACAAAATGAACTTTTTTTTCAAAGGGAAATATATAATAATTAAGCAGGAGATAATTTCAAAACAATTAAGCTAAAGTCAAACCCAAAACAATATTGTATTATTTCTGTTATATACCAGGTTTTCTTTCCAATCTTATGTATATATAATTAACTTCTTTGACTGGTTCGCATAATGCATTTGATTATCTTTAAAGAACATTGTTATATTATCGTAGTACTTATCAATGTAATATATTCTTAGCTATAATTTGTATATTTTAAAACATATTTTAAATGTATTTTGTTAAGGGCCTATTCGATCTTATTTTTGAATGTGTATAATGTTATTATTTATACAATGTTAATAGTGTATATATGTAAATTTCTGCATACAGCTTTATTATTTTAATTAGTTCAGTGTTGCTGTTTATAACACTGGCTAATTATTACACATTATTGAAAACAATTTTGTCAAAAAGGGAAGTATTTAAAGTACAATGTTTTAATTACTAAAATTAGCCTATGAGTAAAAACAGAGCTCAAGAAATCAATATGGTCCTAACGGTCCTGAAGCTGTGCTTTTCCTCCAGAAATAAATTCATAAGGCGATTCGTGGTTGGTTGTTGATACATACTGGGAAATTAATTGATGTCATGTATAAATCGTATAATTCACCGGATTGTATTAATATTACAATGAGTCAGTTTTATGCCAATCTGGCTCAGTGATACTTTAAAAGTAAAGTCATTAAAATGTAGAAAGAACATTAAAACTTTCATCTGGGGATCGTTCATATTATTATTGATAAGAATTGCCTAATTATTTACTGCGTATACAGTGAGGGCTGAACACGGGTCATGACTAGCGTACGAACAAACATAAATGAATAATTATTATGTCTACAAAAATCCAGAAGAAGAAGAAAAAACATTCTAAGCATTCTAGTTTGAGTGGGGGACTGAAAATTAGTACCCTTCGAATCAAATAGGAAACTGTTTACATTTGTGAAAGATTCCTAGATAAACGTATACCACCAAAACATACGTGCTTAATGAATTCAGAAAAAACCATAAACAGGCACGGCGGAATCTGTGGCCCCACAGATTCCGCTTTAGCACCCCCCT
>JAULBS010034230.1:0-10192 GCA_032355785.1 Symmetromphalus regularis
TAATTATTACAACTTTTATGAAGTTTTGAAAATGATAATCAAAAGTGTCACGGAAATTCACATTAAAAAAAATGCCATAAATCCGACAAAAATACAAAACTTCAAACCAGTGCCAAAATTTGAAAAATTATCGGATTATGCTAAAATTTTCAGGATATCATTTTTTAAATGGATATTTTGACATATATATATTTTTGACCAATTCTAAGATATAGTGGTAGAAGCCATTTGTTGATCTGACATGGAATGACCCAGGTGTATACATTAAGTGTTTTAAATGGAATATAGCTGATGTTTACTTTTGTACTGGGGGTTCATTAATTATATAAATAAATAAACATTTCATCAAAAGCGTTGAAATATTAATGAGCATTTGCATTAAAAAACATAAGGCAGATCATTGTATGTTGTTATCTAAGTAAATGATCAGTAAAACATTTTTTTTAAATCCAGGATGATACAAAAATTATCACTCAGTTTGAGAATGAGATGGAAATTTTGGGAGGGGTATCCAAATATATTTAAAAGATTCCAAAGTTAGAATCAAATTATATTGAGGGAGGGAGAAGGGCAAAGGGAGTTGGTCTGGATCCCATTATCTCCACCCTGGATTACCCCATGTTTTGGGAAAGAGAGATTTTGCAGTCTTGTTCTGTAATATTTGTATGTCTGTTATGGTCATGTAAGTATCTCTATCTACATACTGGTTGACAACGAGATTCGTCTGTACACTTCTTGTAGCAGTGTTCAGTGCCTGCACTACATCGACATTGTGTACAGTTGTCTGTTGATGATGCATACACAGCTTTATCCTCAAATAGAGAAAACAAAACAAATCTTTACAACACTAGTTTTAAACAAAAATAAACACATTTACAACACAAGTCTGAAACAAAAATAAACACATTTACAACAATAGTTTTAAACAAAAATAAACACATTTACAACACTAGTTTTAAACAAAAATACAAACATTTACAACATATCTTTTAAACAAAAATACAAACATTTACAACACAAGTTTTAAACAAAAATACAAACATTTACAATACTAGTTTTAAACAAAAATACAAACATTTACAATACTAGTTTTAAACAAAAATATACACTTTTACAACACCAGTTTTAAACAAAAATACAAACATTTACAACACAAGATTTAAACAAAAATACAAACATTTACAATACTAGTTTTAAACAAAAATAAACACATTTACAACACTAGTTTTAAACAAAAATAAACACTTTTACAACACAAGTTTTAAACAAAAATAAACACATTTACAACACTAGTTTTAAACAAAAATACAAACATTTACAACACTAGTTTGAAACAAAAACAGAACAGCACATACCACAGTTGTGGATCACAGGCTTAAAAATATTAAATGACTGATTTGCCAATTTTACCACAAAATAAACACAATAAAACAATTAAATACCTCATGTGTGGTCCCATTGACAATGCATCGAGTGCAGTCTGCTAAAGAGACACACTTGTCACCCTTTCTGTATGTATTTCCTGTGCAGATACAGCCAGATTTGATCACATTGCTACAGCCTGTTGGATTCAGGTCTTCACATGTTCGTTCACACTTACTCGTGTTTGAATATGCTGTATTAGCCTCAGGGCAAGCTGAAAAAAGAAGTTTGTAACACGATGAAAAATGTATAAAAAGATTTCCCCTTTTTGCTTATTTTAATCCCTTCTCCTCAAACACCCTAGTAACAGAATAAGTTTAAGTCTCTCAGTTTAAAATATAATACCTACCATATTTAACTGCCCCAGTGGTGTTACATTTTGCGAATGTGGGGGGGGTGTGTGTGTTTGATAGAGGTAAAATTGTAGTAAAATTGGTCTCTATTAATGTCCTTTAAAAAATTCAAACACGTTTGAAATCATGTTTTTTAGTGTTAAACATTTTGTACAATACAGATTACTAGTGTGTGCATTCATTAAATACTTCCAATACTATAGCACTATCAGGGATTTATACTGGGGTAAGTCATTTTGATTTTGTAAAATGGCCAGGTGTATATGTGTTAATATGAGATGGGGTGTTAAATAGGGAATATATAGTATGTGTATATTGTGTGTGTGTGTGCATGCGTGAGTGAACATGTGTGCATGCTTGAGTATGCATGCACGCTAAGTTCAAAAAATTTATAAAAGGAAATTATCACATAAATTAATGCACTTTTATTTATTAGTAGCTCTCATAACATGCCTTGTTCAGCATTTATATACAAACAGTTTTCTGGTTTTTGTAACCTATGGTTTTATACAGAGGTAACTGTAAAACATTAGAAGATTTTTTTTCTTCTGGACTTAGCGAGTTTTGTGACACATTATTCATTTGTGAACAAGCTCTACATTTGATAGTGATGATACAATATTTACCACAATCATGAGAATAACAAATCTTGTACTCTACATCTGGCAAGTCGCCACAAGCAGGGTCAGTCGTTCGTGTCCGATTCACAGCTACGTGTCCACACTGATCTGTACAGGAACCCCATGCAGACCATGGGTTGTAGTTTTTACCTTAAAATAACAAATACCTCTTTATATTATACATTCAGTTTTTTCCTTCTCTATTAGTTTTACCAGTCTTTAACTTTTGATTTGTTCTCTGAAAATGTCAGTGCATTAATGATAAAACACTGTTTTTTTCCCCACTAATTTAGAAAATGTTTATATTTACCATATTTTCTTCAGGTTGCAATGATATACATATACATTTCAAGCAAATATATACATACATGAACAAAGTTCACCACATGGTTCAATTTCCATTTCAGGTTGTCCACAACCAGGATCAGAATAGAATTTGCTCCTGCTCCGGGTCCCTCGGGTCTCATTAACATTGTAACATGGCTTGGAGCATTGTGTCCAGTCTGTTATTTTCTGAACACAACCTAAAATATTATAACAATAACTATGTGTGTGAAATATGTTAATAATGGAAGGTATACACATATCATATTCATCAAAGTCATTGTCATCATTTTCATCATCATCATCATAAATATTATTATCACAGCATAAATACCATCAACATCACACAGTCATTATCATAAAAACTATCATTATTATTATCATCATTATCATCAATATCATTATCATCATCATAAATATCATCATCACCATAAATATAATTAATAACAGCATCATAAATATCATCATCAATACCATCATTATAAACATCATCATCATCATAAACACCATCATCATCTTCAGCATCATCGCTATCATCATCACCACAACTACTTACAAGGTTTCTGAGAGCAAGGCACTGTTTCTGTATCTGGACCTACACAGTCACTTCCACCACATTTAGGTGCTGGGTTGTTACACTCTCTTCTTCGTGTCTTGTTATAATCCGCACACATTTTGTTTCCTAGACAACTACACGAATCCCAAGAACTCCAATCACCAAAGATGCCATTCACTACAGTGAAGAGTAGAAATTTTATTATAGTTCTGAGTATAAATCTCAAAATACCATGTTTAACCAGGAATGAGGTTATGTCACTCTGTCTTTTTTTTGTTTTTTGTTTAATGACATCACTAAAGCACTTTGATTTATTAACCATCGGCTAGTTGATGTCAAACATTTGGTTATTTTGATACGTAGTCGTTTGAGCCAGCCTTCAAATAGGTTTTGAACCCCCTGTCCTCAGCTTGAGAATCCAACGTTCTACCACTGGACCATGGAAGCTCACTATGTCATTAAGCTAACCTCAATTTATAACATACAGTATTAGACACATATTTGTAAAATTTAATAAAACTATCCAAAATTTTATGTTCCAAAGTCATTATTAACTGGAAAAATAATAATAATCAAGGTACAGTTTTTGGATAGTATTAAAATCAGGAATTCATGAATAATTATAATATTAAAAATATATGTTCATGAAATTCAAACATTGATCAGATCATGGTTAATTCACTGAAGGACTATGACATGACACAATGATTTATGAATGCAGACCCTCACTTTTCCATATGTATCTCTTAAATTCAGTTTGGTTTTGTGCTGAGATGTGGTTTTAAACAAGATAACAGTTTCGTCACATCACATAACCTACAATTATCTAGTTACTATTGAAATTTTCAACATTTCCACAATGTACAGATCGCTATACCAGGATCCTTTTAAAAATGTCTTACCAACTAAAGCAGTGCATTTCACAACTTCATCTTCACAAAAACTAGAAAAGAAACAACATTCATGACAGATCTTGACAGTAACATAATAAGACGATAAAATATACACTTCCCACACAGGACAGCACATACCATGGTCTTTAATAAACCAGTTGTAGACCACTGGTTGGTAAGTGGCTTACACCTACCCACTTAGTCGTTGTGGAGCACTGGATAGGAGCTGGTATCAAGATTACAAATCCCACGCCTCAACTGAGATTTGATCCCAGAACCTATCAGCTGTGAGACAGACAGCTTGACAACTGCACCACTGATTTGGCCATTAAAATGATACCACATTTATTTTAAAGCTGCAATCTTTACAATATTTTTAATATTTAACTATTTAGAAAATATCTTTTAAGTTTATTTCAAAGGCCATTCTTTTTTGTTCTAGTCAACAGTTCTGTCTTATTTAAATCATGTACAAATGCACAGGATGGAATATGACTATAAAATTAAACAATTTCAACCACTGACAAAATATTTTTGTTTCAATTTTATAAGTTTTAATTGAGGATCAATAAACAAAAATATATTTAAAGAAAAATGAAGAAACGAAAAAAAAGAGAAAATAAATATATAAATAAATATATAAATAAATTAATAAAAAACATAAATTAAAAGCAAAAGGCCTTAAATGAAAGAAAAATATCTACAAACCATACTTTAAAAAAGGAGAAAATAATAATTATATAAATACATGTAAATAAATAAAATAATAAATAAAAAGATAAATAATAAATTAAATAAATTAAAAGAAATAAGCAAATAAATAAATAAAATAAATAATAAAATAAAATAAATAATAAAAAATATAATTTAAAAACAAAGGGTCTTAAATAAAAGAAAAATATCTACATACCATTCTTTGCAGTTCGCCGCATCCTTAAATGTTGCTCCATTTTTATAAACCTGACCTTCATAGGTACATTCACATGGACCCTCACATGCTTGTTCTTCTGTTAGGTTCACCTGGCCACAGGCATTGCCAGTGATTACTGTCCTGTTAATTAAACAAATACGTATCAGTTATTAATTCAATTAATAAAAATTAAATTTACATTACCTGTTTAACAGAATATTTGGCTACCAGGGCAAAAAAAAAACCTGTGAGTGGGGTAAATAAAGAAGACACTGAGAGACGTCCACTATTTAATTAGGCATTTTGAATCTCCAAATATTATTTAAAATATTCTAAATTTAAAAAAAGAAGAACTTTTATTGATTTGTGCAGGTTATCCCAGATAATCTCAGAACGAATTCTAAAAAAATTATATTATAATGTTCAGTGATAAATTAACAAAAAAAAAAGTAAAGTTTGTTTTATTTAACAACACCTCTAGATCACACTGATTTTTATCTTATCATTGGATATTGGATGTCAATTATATGGTCATTCTGAAATATACCTACTAGCATCTGGGAATCCTGTAGGGTACATTGCAATGTCAGAAGCACAAACCCAGGGTTAACTATACTTACTAGCAGCCGGCATTCTGTACAAAACATTCTCTCACCACTCTTTATCAGAAAAAATAAATAAAGTAAGGTTTGTTTTATTTAACGATGCCTCTAGAGCATTGATTTTTATCTTATCATCGGCTATTGGACGTCAATCACATGGTCATTCTGACATATTTATTTAGACGAAACCTGCTGCTGCCACATAGGCTACTCTTTCTGGTAAGCAGCCAGGGTCTTTTATATGTACCATCCCACATACAGGACAGCATATACAATGGCCTTTGATTAACCAACTTTGGACAACTGGTTAGAATGGAAAATAGCCCGAACTGCAGTTGGGTCCACTGAGAAGGATTGATCTGATGACCGAGTACTTCACGTGTGGGCACGTTACTGTTTTCTTTATCAGAAGCACAAATAATAATTAGTTTTAAAATATAATTAATACTACAAAGCATTTCATAGGGTATATTTTCATTCTGGTATTTGTAAGTAGTCCAAATAAAGGATTAAATATATATACTAGCAGTAGAGAATTTCATAGATTATGTTTTCATTCTGGTATTTGTAAGTAGTCCAAATAGAGGATTAAATATATATACTAGCAGCAGAGCATTTCATAGAGTATGTTTTCATTCTGGTATTTGTAAGTAGTCCAAATAGAGGATTAAATATATATACTAGCAGTAGAGCATTTCATAGAGTATGTTTTCATTCTGGTATTTGTAATTAGTCCAAATAGAGGATTAAATGTACCTACTAGCAGTAGAGCATTTCATAGGACATGTATCAGCCTTCAGTTTTTATTTATAGCACAAATAATACAGGGTTAACTTACTAGCAACAGCACTATACTTACTAACAGCAGGGCATTTAATAGGGCACATGCCCACATTTCTCTGTCAGAAGCACAAACAACACAAAATTAACTATATTTACTAGTGGAAGGTATTAATATACTTACTAACAGCAGAACATTTTATAGGGCACATTTCCATGTTTCTTTTTATCAGAAACACAAACAACACAGAATTAACTATAAATTATGTGACCCAGTACAGCAAAATCACAGGGAGCAAAAATGTTTGAATAGAGATTTTCAAATAATCAGATAGAGAATGATCGTAGCTTTAAAATGATGTATAAATCATTGCTCTATGTTCCTCCATCTCTGAGATATTAATGATTTTCTGCTTTGTTTTAGAATTAAATGATGACACTTGGGCTATTTTCCTTTTACAAACTGCCCAGTTTAGAGCACTTCAACATGTTTTATTCATGAAACTGCCTTTACTTGATGAAAGACATATTTAGGTAATAGGTATGTAAAAATGAGAAAAACACAATTGTGAAAATTTCAATCTTCTGACCGATTTTTGCATTTATTGAGAAATCTGCATGTACGACTTCTGACTCATTTCGCATATATATACTAGTGGTAGGAACTATTATACATACCAGAAGTTGCACAATCTGTGGGGCACGTATCTGCCACTTGTTCTTTTTCTGTAGCACATGAACAATTAGTGATGCATTTTCTTGTTCGAAAGCGTTCCACTGACCGACATGTTGCAGGGCTTGAACATACACCTTGCCAGCTTGTCCATGTTTCCCAGCATGTTGGAAGTGCTGTGATTAATGCATTTTATTAGGAAAGGTTCATAAAAGTTTATATTTTTTTCAGTTCTAATACTGTTTGAATCTAGAATTAAACCATTTTCCCTGTCCTAATTCTAAAGCTTTTGTGTTTTTTTTTGGAATATATTGAAAAAAGAAAATACCCCCAAAAAGTTGTGCTACCTGTCATTTCAGTGGGTCATTCTGGCCAATAAGTGTTTCCGTCTTATGTATCATATAACAATAACAGGGAAAAGGTTCAACAGAGAATGAACCAGGGTGCGTGACTGAAATTTTAATAAAATTGTATTTTTGAGAAGTAATTCTATTACAGATTTTAAAATTTAATTAATACAATATTTTTTTAAAGAATAACTTGAAATAAAATAGAATTTAACTGTGTACTGTTCTTACATTCCTGAAATTTCAATACAGTGGGCCATTCAGTGAAAATGTAAGACATATAACATATTAAAATATAAATATCTAATAAAATATTCAAGTTTGCCAGATTTTCCTATTTTATCTGTAGTCAAGGTTCCCAACCCCATGTCGTAGAGAAGCTGGTGATAAGACAGGAAATGTTTCCATGCTGATTGTTTTGTGTGGTCACAGAAGAAGGATGTGGTGTCACACCCTGTTGAAAGTATGGAATGGTAGTAGTGCTCAACAGAGTTTGGTGGCAATTTATCATCGACTTGCCCAATATGTACATATTTTTTCTTGGATGTTCCAGTCTGTATCGAAAGACTAGTACACTAATTCATACGGGGAAAATGGAACACCAATAGTAGGACATATGTGCCCCTGGCAGATACAACAATGATTTCACAAAGAATTTAAATGGCAAGAGGACAAGCCATGGACCAGCTTCCTCCTGTGTTGCTGTAAGTACATCGACATTGGTATTAGCATGGGATGATTGGACTTTGTAAACCCGCCTGCAACTACAACTTCCTTTTCATTCGGTTCCTCTAGAACATAGAACAAGAAGTTCCTCAGAAAGGAAATGGGCAATGTCTGCTTTATTTTTAACAAGAAAATAAAAGTTACTCCAAGAATTAGGAAGGGGTACATTTCTTCCTTCAATCACACATCAAACAGGACGAGTTATTTTTTACTGTCTTATACCCTGACTTGATAGATTAATCATGATATCTATCAAAATAAACATCTATATGACTGAATGCAAATGACCTCTCCGCCAGACGTGATTGACAGCCAGTCTTGACCAATGAATTGTCCACTTTAACTATTAGCGTGCGCTCGACTGAGAGCTGGCCATTAGTTTAGACAAACAAAGGCTTTTGTCTAAGGCTCGTACTGTTGTATTTTGTATTTTTATTATTACTGAATTAATTGTTGTGCGCTGAAGCACATCGATGGTGAAAAAAAGTAGTTATGAAAAAGATCCGTATTTTCCCCACTATCCTTCTTATCTTTAACTTTATTAAATACATTCAGGCCGGCAAACAACAGCATGTATGAAGATTTTTATTTTGATATGAAAATAATATACCTGTTCAAGTATAACAACAGGTGTTTTTCATAGAATATATACACAAACATAATTCAACAATAGACACTACTACTAAAAGATTAATTTTAAAAAAGGCACATGGTGACAAAAGTATGACATCATAGAGTTAAAAATACATTTTTAATTATATATATTTCACGTAGCAGTTAATGATATTGGAGATATGTAATTATGGTTTACTGAGTTTACTTGTAATTTCTGTAATTAATTTTGAGATTATACTATGGGCGCCATTGTTTTTGCAATTAAACAGTTCTTTAAATTTTAGAGTGTTGTTTTGTTGTTGTTGTTGTTTTTTGTTTTTTTGTTTTTTTGTTTTTTTAATAATGATATGGCTATATAAGTTTTTCACATGTATTCTTAAAGTTGTTAACCCAAAAACTAACAGATGTCTGTACAAAGGTAAGTGTTGAAATTGCTGAATTCACGTCAATTTGGCCCCTACACAATATGCAAATAAATACCTTACACCCCACCTCCACACACGCCCGCCCCAAACCCATTTAACAATTTATGTTGAATCATTAATGAGTTATTATTAATAATACAGCTATTGTAGGATGATAACACCTCTACAATATTCTAATGCATTTCACTTTCAAAAGTCACATAGCATTTTAATGACTTACAGAGTGTTTTCATTAGACACACTTAGATTCGCAACAAATGTCACTTGCAATGTTTTTAGCACCCCAGGTATCAACAAATACCAACTGTCACTGATGTAATAATTATTTTGCTAAAGAAAAAGATACTAAAATTACTGGGTGTATGCCATAGTATTTACAAAATACACACTTCCTTATATATCTACCAATCCTAGCTGAGGTTTCATTCATTTCTGATAGATTTGACGGTGCACCTCGTCCTGACTTGCAAAATTACGTGATTTGGTATGAAGCAACCTAAATATCCTATGCCTCGACTGAGATTTGACCAGCCGCTAGTTCGGTAGCACTACACTACCAAGGCTTGTAAAAAAATCAGACTTGGAACTAGAAATTATATATAGTTCAGTATTTGTTTCACTACCTGTCTCAATAAGACAGTGTGCTTAGCCAACCCAAGCTAGTTATAATAACTATCTGTTTGATTTAACTGATAAGAAACTGTTGATTATCCAAGATCCAGTTTATTACACTACTATTTACCTACAGATAAATGCACTCAAAACTGGTTTAGCGGTCACCTGTATTTATTGTAACTCCTGACGGTGTATAAACCCAAAACGTCCATATCATATTACTACTCACAAGTCAAAACGTCCATATCATATTAATACTCACAAGTCAAAACGTCTATATCATATTACTACTCACAAGTCAAAACGTCCATATCATATTACTACTCACAAG
>JAULBS010034241.1:0-10192 GCA_032355785.1 Symmetromphalus regularis
TTTCTGATAAAGGAATAATCCTGTTAATTGCATAAAATATTTGGGCAAAATGCCTATGCAATTAAGAGGATTCTACTATATTTATTTATTTGTTTCTACATGTATGTACATATATTATTTCAGATGGACTGAAACTAAACTTGTAGAACATGGAATGAGTTAGTCTGGCAGTTCAAATCCAGTGAGTGGAAGCTCTTTTGTTATCTGCAAGACAGAAACAACAAAAATGGCTTTGACCAAAATTAAAGGACTACAGATGTGGTGTCGCAAGATGGCCGACGGATACCGTGATGTGGATGTGAAAGACATGACGACATCCTTCAAGAGCGGTCTAGCATTTTGTGCCATCATCCACAGATTTCGTCCTGATCTAATGTGAGTTGTTTCGGTTGTTTAAGGCTTTGTCACACAGTTTGTTGTATGTACAGTTTCGCAATGCCGTGTGCAGCACGTACTCATTGTTTGAGCTGGCTAATCACATGATTTGTGGGGATACACATGGCTTGATAGAAGGATGTGGCTGGAATATCTCACACAGACGTTAAGCGGAATTTGTTAAAGTCATGTGTTTGGTTTGACTTGTCGTGGGATTATTGTAAGCCATGGTGATTGCAAACAGCTTTTCGTGTAATTAACGCAAACTCTGGAGAGTCTAATGAAGCTGATTAAATACTTTAGTCTTAAGCCTAATTTGTTAGAACATTTTGTGGTACGATTATCATGGTTACAGGTATATTCATCAAAACTGAAAATCCTTAAATTTAAAAATAATAATGTCTTTAAATAGAAATTAAAAAGATGTACAGATATGCAGGGATAGAAATTAATGCTTGCCCCCTCACCCAAGGCATGTAAAAATCACTGGGGCCAAGTAAATCCTTTCTGACCCTAGTCTCCCGGGCCAGTAGCTATTTTTTTCCAGTCTTGTATTACGAATTTGTATTATTTTGAGATACATATTTTACTTTACTTTATGGATCAACCCAATCTTAAAAATAAAATTGGGTGACAAGTAGTTTTTCATAGGGATGAGTAACTTTTTAAAGCTACTAGTCCCCCAGGCAATGGAAAATAATTTCTTAATTTCTACCCCTGACATGTATACAGTATATTTCTGTTTAAATTAGTTTGATATCTATTGTAATAGAAAAAAATTCTGTTTTGACATCTTGTTGAATTTACAATCTGTAATTCATTTAATAGAATGCTGTATTAAACATATTTTTGAAATAACATTAAATTTTAAATTAAATAACTTGAAATTTCAATCCTTTGGTTTTCAAAACAGCAAATTAAAACTTCAAAACTTAAAGAAGATACAACATAATGAGATATGAAAATTCCATTTCTCAAAATACTGATGTGAGGAAAACAATTTAACTACAAATTTCAAGGATATTTAAAATTGATTGAATCAGTTATTGGAATAAGTGAAGTTTTATTTAATGACGCCTCTAGAGCACATTGATTTTTATCTTATCATCGGCTATTGGATGTCAATCATATGGTCATTCTGACTTATGTATTTTGAGGAACCCATAGCTGCCACATAGGCTACTCTTTTCAATAAGCAGCCAGGGGTCTTTTATATGCACCGTCCCAAAGACAGGACAACACATACCATAGCCTTTGATGAACCAGTTGTGGACCATTGGATGGAATGGAAAAAAGCCCAAATTACAAATGGGTCCACTGAGAAGGATCGATCTGACGACTGACTGGTTCACAGGTGGACAAGCTACTATTTCAGCTATATCCCTCTCTGTTATTGGAATAAGATGCACAGAAATAATACGGAGATGATAATTTTTCACTAAAGTGTTTAATTCTCACTTTCTGACTGAAATGTCTTTTTCAACTTAAGATGGGTGTGTACAGTCAAGCCTGTAACAGATTGTCGAGATTCCTGAATTTAATTATGAATGAATTCAGCCCACATCGGGAATCTCAGAGTTAATTAAGGTGGAGAGATCAGTTAATGTGTACAAGTGTGCACTTCACTGATGTCACATGTTGATGTTCTGATTGATGTTGATAAAGACAACCAATTCAATCACTTTATTTGGTTTAATATATTTATTGAAATACCCATTTAAACCTACGAAAATATTCAGTAAGGTCCATGATTTTTAATGGGCTTAGTGATTTTCATTGGGATTAGAAATATGATTTTCATTAGGTTCAGAGTTGAATTTCCCCACTTGCTCCAATCAGTGGTCCACAACTGGTTTATCAAAGGCTGTGGTTTGTGCTAGCTTGTCTGGGGTAACATGTATAAAAGATCCCTTGCTGCTTATCTGAAAGAGTAGCCTATGTGGCAGTAGCGGGTTTCCTCTAAAGACCATGAGTCACAAAACACATTTATCTGACACCTAATAGCCACCTAATAAACAATGCGTAGTGTAATTAAATAAATAATCCTTTTCTTTTACTAAGAAAACACTGAAACATTTTTCCTTATTTCTCATACATTTGTGGACCTTTATAGCCATTTTATTGACAGTATTGTATTAACTATTATACTGGCCTAGTTAAAAACTAATAGTTCATTTCAAGTAATTTAGGCATGCCCACATCCAATTTCGTTCAGGTTTGTCCACCTACCGGGCCCAATGTCTTAAGACTAGGGCATTGGGTCGGGGAGAAAAAGAATAGAGGAAACTGAAAAAAAGACCTCATAGATAAAGTTCTTCTGCCAAACATGCACTCATTTTGGCTTGACATTAATATTCATAAGCATTGGTGATGTAGAGAAAGCTGAACGTTATTGTCATGTTTACATCTTATTTGACTGTTGATTGTAAATTGTGGATACTGTTAATTGCCAAACAGTGTAAAATACCCTTGGGACTCAATAAATTCTATATTAGGTTAGCTGGTCAGCTCTATTATATATCAACATCACCTGCTGTAGCAACACCTCATCAATAACTGATACCTATTGTGATTGGTCACTGAGGCGTTATTACACTTTCACTCTGTTGTACGCCCAGCCCAGCATTGTACCGAGGTTCTGATGTCATCTGTTGTCCTCACTTTCTTATTCAGTCTTGTTTATTCAGCAATTTCTAGATTATTGAGCGTAGTATTTAAGAATAACAGATAAGTACAAAATGTGATTCTTGGCTTAGTATGCTGTTTGAAAAAAGTAAAGTAAAGTTTGTTTTATTTAATGATACCTCTAGAGCACATTGATTTTTATCTTATCATCGGCTACTGGACATCATACATATGGTCATTCTGACATATGTCTTTAGAGGAAACCTGCTGCCACAACATAGGCTACTCTTTCTGATAAGCAGCAAGGGGTCTTTTATATGCACATCCCATAGACAGGACAGCACATACCACAGGCTTTGATAAACCAGTTGTGGACCATTGGCTGGAATGGAAAATAGTCCAAACTGTAAATGGGTCCACTGAGAAGGATCGATCCAACGACCGACCGGTTCACAGGCAGGCATGCTACCGTTTGAGCTACATCCCACTCCCGGTATGCTGTTTGAAAACTTTCTGGCAGTGTCATATTTAGACTTGGTGAGGTCTTAAGCCAGGGCTGGATTTATAAGGAGGTAAAGGGGACAATTGCCCCTGGTCCTCATGCCAGAGGGACCTCCCAGACTAAGGATTTCTTTATTAAAAAATGTAATAATTATAAAATTAGTTATATTCATTCATTTTAGTTCATTTTTTTTATTTGTTATGTAATTTAATTTCTATGGTGAGGGGTCCCAAACATGAAGTGCCCCCAGCCCCCAAGGTCCAAATCCAGCCCTGCCCTAAGGTATATAAACATTGAAACCTCTTGTTAAAAACGACAATTCACACATAAGCCACATAAAATTATACAAGCATCAAAAAAAAAATGTATGAGGCCCATGCAGATTGTGAGGCCCTAAGCTGTAACTTGTTTAGCTTAAACCTAAATCCAGCACTGCCTATGACAGTGTCAAAAACATTATACACCTTGGCTAGAGGCCCATTAGATTTTGAGGCCAAGCATATAGGTAAATCTGGCATTGCTTTCTAGATGGAAATGTTAAATGAGTACACACAAACATACACAATGTTAATTGTTATTGATTCCTGATATCTGCTTCAATGAGTTTGAACAAAAATCAATAACTTGTGCTCTCACAGCTCATTAAAATGGTTTTTGGTTCACCAGTTCTTTTTAGTTTTTAATTTCTACATATTTTTTATTGATTCTTCTGAAGTAGCTTAAGATGTTTAGAGGAAATTTTGGGAGACATTTTAAAGCTTATGTTGTTTTGAACCACAGTCTTAAGCTTGAAAGTCTGTCCTACCGCTGGACCACTGAGGCTCTTAAGACAAATGATTTTAATATTTTATAAACATTTTGAGATTTCTCATTTGTATATTTGTTACTATATTTAAAAAAAACTTCTCTCAATCACAATTACTATTTAAAAATGTGTTAACTCAGGTATACTGTGTAAATGTTAACAAACATGTCCTTATAATAATATTATGTATTTAGAATAAACCATGTTGCATGTGATGTGTAAAAGTGTACATTCATATCCTGGTCACAATGACATATTTAAATAAAACATTTCGCATGCTGTGTTGTAGTATAAAAGTGTACAGTCATGTCACTAGCATGGTGAAATGTAAAATACAAAACAGTATGCATGCTGTGTTGGGGATTATTGTAAATTTAACATTATTTTTTTAAATTATTATTCAACAGTTTTATGTTAACTGACCAAAATAAATTAATTTGTTTGTTCTAAAAAATATTCTGTTAAATTATTATTATTATAACATTCCCCCCCCCCCCTCCTTGTTATGTTTCAAATTCAAGCAGTTGATACTTTAGAAAGGTGATATCATGTTTTACATTAACATGTAGGACAGATGGAAATGTTACCATATATGTATTGATAAGTGTTGTTACAGAGCCCAGTAGCGGACACAGTGGGGAGGGGGGAGGGGGTTTTAAACCCCCCTTTATTTTTCTAAGAAACAATTTTTCACTTCGTGTATAAAAAAGAGGTAGTGAGCAGAAACAGATATTTACATATTTAAGCTCCCCACATAATTTAAATGGTTAATGTTTCTTGTGTCCTCACTATAAAATAGCTTAAAAATTGGAAACCAAAATAATTTACCAACTGAACCTCGCTTTCCTTAAAACCTGTGTGAATGCCTGTAGCTTACCACAATGTTTAATTCATAATGTGTACTGACAATACGATTAAGAAGTCATGTTGTTATGTTCATATCCTCTACTTATATATAATCTCTTGAACAAATAATGATACTGATTAAATAATTTATCTATGTTAATTTATCTCTGTATAGCAGCGGGTTTCTTCTAAATACATGTCAGAATGACCATATGATTGACGTCCAATAGCTGACAATAAGATAAAAATCAATGTGCTCTAGAAGTGTCGTTAAATAAAACAAACTTTACTTACTTTAGAGGCTACACAATGTTAAAAGTGGCTAAAAAAAAAAGTAGTGCCTCATCCCCTGGGATTTTTATTAGGGTACTGCCCTTTATGATTGCTGTGATCTTCCGAGTATACAGAATTACTGGATGTGTCTGCTTTAACCATTTGGTACTCTGGCAGAAGCCCTGATGGCATGTCTTTACATGAAAAGCAATCAATACCGGTGATGAAATATTTAGTTTACAGGACGGACTGACAGCTCTGTCTGTTTTTAACACATCTTCATTACACAAGCAGCATGCCTAACACTGTGTCTCAGAATACAGGCGATGTATTTATTTAAGGGATGTATTTATTTAAAGTGAATTTACAAACACTAGACGTGACAAGCACACTGTCCACTGGTCAAGCTGTGGAGAGTAAAAATAGGAATATTTGTTTAACAACACCCGGAGCCTCGTTTTTCACTCTGTCACTGTCAGGTGTGAAATATATAGTATTTGTGATCTGTAGAAGAAACTCACTACTACTATTTTCACATAGGTTACTATTTTCAATTAGTAGCAAATTATCTTTTCATTTCCCTTTATTGATAGACTGGACAGTACGTACCATGGCCTACTAACCAGTCATGATACACTGACTGGAAAAAGAAATAACCAAATGGTTCTAATGTTCAAAGCAGATTGATTTATACATTGTTTCCTCTGCTTGTGACACAGAGTGGGGTCCCTATATTGGTCTGGTGTCTGCTTGTGACAGATGGTGACATTTGGCTAACTTGTCAGGGTCCTTATATTGGTTTGGCATCTGCTTGTGACACTTGGCTAACTTGGTGGGGTCCGTATATTGGTCTGGTATCTGCTTGTGACATATGGTGACATTTGGCTAACTTGGTGGGGTCCTTATATTGGTGTGATGTCTGCTTGTGACAGATGGTGAAACTTGGCTAACTTGGTGGGGTACTTATATTGGTCTGGTATCTGCTTATGACATGATGACACTTGGCTAACTTGGTGGTGTCCCTATATTGGTGTGATGTCTGCTTGTGACAGATGGTGACACTAGGCTAACTTGGTCATGTCCCTATATTGGTGTGATGTCTGCTTGTGACAGATGGTGACACTTGGCTAACTTGGTGGGGTCCTTATATTTGTTTTGAGACTGCTTGTGACAGATAGCAACACTTGGCTAACTTGGTGGGGTCCTTATATTGGTGTGATTTCTGCTTGTGACAGATGGTGACACTTGGCTAACTTGGTGAGGTCCTTATATTGCTTGAGATTGCTTGTGACAGATGGCGACACTTGGTTAACTTGGTGGGGTCCTTATATTGGTCTGGTATCTGCTTATGACATGATGACACTTGGCTAACTTGGTGGGGTCCTTATATTGGTCTGGTATCTGCTTGTGACAGATGGTGACACTAGGCTAACTTGGTGGGGTCCTTATATTGGTCTGGTGTCTGCTTGTGTCACTTGGCTCACTTGGTTTGGGTCTGTATACTGGATGGGTATCTCGTAACAGATGGTGACATATGGCTATCCTAGTCACGGTCCATACACTGGTTGGTTGTCAGCTGTGACACTTGGGTCTGTTGGTTTGGGTCTGTTGGTTTGGGTCTGTATACTGGATGGGTATCTCGTTGTAACAGATGGTGACATATGGCTATCCTAGTCATGGTCCATACACTGGTTGGTTGTCAGCTGTGACACTTAGCTAATTTGTTAGGGTCTGTACTGATTGGGTGTCAATTGTGACAGATGGTGATACTTGGCTGATCTGGTTGGGGTCTGTACACTGGTTGGGTGTCTGGTTGAGTCACAGCACGATGTAGTTCACATGCTGATATTTCTTAATCCCCACTGATTAACTGGTAACACCTATAACATAACATCCATCATCTCAACATTCACTGTAAACTCATTAGGTCAGCTGGACAGTAGAAGAATGTCGCTTGCCCAGAGCCGACAGTCCATCTCTTGGTAGTAGCATAGTTTCACTGTAAAACTCTTACTAATGAAGTTTATTTTTATATCCCCTTCATATTTCTCCATTACCTAAATTATTAATATTCTTTTGCAATAAAATCATGGTCTTTAATTCAGCCCATTTTTTATGGTTCAGTTTAGTAAAATTATATTTTGTTATGGTTTTAAATAGGTTTTTGCTTTTGTCTTAAATATTAGTGAGCCTCAGCGGTCCTTTGGTAGGACTTTGGACTCTCAAGCTGAAGACAGTGGTTCAAACCCCATTGGAGGCTGGCTCACACATGTCAAAATAACTAAAAGTTTGACATCCAATAACCGATGATTAATACATCAATGTGTTCTAGTGGTGTCGTTAAACCAACCATGATATCTTAAATATGTCTTTGTTAATAATGTTATGACCTACATAGGTGTTTATTATTGCATCACTTTTTTTTTCAGAATAAATTAGTCATGTTTTCATTGTGACATACAAAAATGTTACTAATGGTTCTAAACAAATGTGAACATGAAAATGGAGGAAAAACATTTGACCAATTTGTTTTTATTTTTTATCTATACAGAACTATGTCAGGAATGTCACACCTAAACAATGGGTTTAAATTAATTACAAATGTCAAAATACAATAAAGTGTCTTTTTAAACATTACATACACTGAATTTTTTCATTCCTAATTGCTCTTATATTATAACATTTTCTATGGTAATAAAAAAGGCAACTAAAATTTGGGGTAGGGGTAATTCATAAAAAAAATATATATATTTTATTTTCTTGACCCTTGATTAATTTTCATGAAACACTTGTTTAATTTAATTCTCATGATACTTTTGATTAATTTAATTTTCATGACACTTTATTAATTTAATTTTCATGACACTTTTGTTTTATTTAATTTTCATGACACTTGTTTTATTTAATTTTGGTGACACTTTTGTTTAATTTAATTTTCATGACACTTTTTTTAAATTTAATTTTCATGATCCTTTTGTTTAATTAATTTTGGTGACACTTTTATGTAATCAAATTTTCATAACTTTTGTTTAATTTAATTTTCATGACACTTTTGTTTTAATTTTTTAAGCTCTTTATTTTACTATTACATCCAGAAGTGACACATTTCATTAATGCATATGTTTTGTGGTTGATCTGTTTGGTAAAATATTCATTTCTACATAAATGCAAATGCTTACATCTGACATGACTTAACAGTTTTGGTCAATGTCACAAGCGAAGGTCATGTAAGGAAACTTATATTCTCACCAAAAATGTCAGAAAAGTCCTAGGTAATTGGGTGTGAAAGGTCAAGGAATTTGTGAAGAGTCTTAAGGTCAGAAACATGACTGGGGTGATGGAAATAACAAATCCTAAATTTAATGAATATCTCGGGGGTGGCTGGCCTGTACAAATTGCACGAAGGTTCGTGCATCGATTATGCAAATTTATTTCACATAACTTGTTTACTGTTCGTTTAAAATTTGCCAAATAAAGTTTCTATATGATCATCTTTTCTCAGCGTACAAACAACTTGACTGATTTCCGACATTAATTATAATTAGATGTAACAGAAATTACAAATACCAGTCAGTTAGAATACTTATGTTGGGAACTGTAACATAAGTATTCTAACTAGACTAATAATAAATGTTAGTCACAAAACTTCGGCCGATTACGGCTAATGTATAATAAGCAAAAAATGAATGGGTATTTGATGTGTATATGTAAATGTATATTTATTAGTTCCTTTTTACTTCAAAGTGACAATGGTTTTATTTATAAAAACTATTTTTAAAGTTATTTTTCCATTTTTTAAGAACGGGTTATGCAAATCAAAATAGGTTATGCAATTTTTTTTGGCATATCCTATTTTCCGGTTATGCAGATTTTGAATCGGTACAGGCCTGGTGGAAAATTATTTTATAAATATACTTGACCTGAACTGTACAATACTTGCCCAAATTTTTATGTGCTGGCAAAAAAACTTGTGAGGGGTTTCCGAGCCATGATAAAAATAACTCTTCATAAGGGCTACAATTAACACTACTAACGGTTGCATACCAGTACTAATTAAAGCACTATCAATCACACATTATTTTGTTGAGTAGGAGTTATTCACTTTCATTTTAAGACATATATACAGGTGATCCATGGCATTTTTCCTAGTGTAAGGTAAGTACTACAAAAAGAAAGAAAAAAAGAAAGGAATAACCCATTACTTGCCCACGGACAAGTTACGTTCTGTTGGCTGCATTGGTCCTCTGTTGGCGGTATTGGCCCTCTGTTGGCTGTATTGGCCCTCTGTTGGCGGTATTGGCCCTCTGTTGGCTGTATTGGCCCTCTGTTGGCTGTATTGGCCCTCTGTTGGCTGTATTGGCTCTCTGTTGGCTTTATTGGTCTTCTGTTGGCTGTATTGGCCCTTGGCATTGTTTCAGATCAATACATACACAATATGGTTTAAAACCCACTGGAGGCTGGCTCATGCGTGTCAAAATTACCAAATGTTTGACATCCAATAGCTGATGATTAATAAATCAGTGTGCTCTGGTGGTGTCAAAGAAACAACCAAAAAAACCCACCCTAACCTAACCTTATCTGACAGCTCTTGTTGAATTGCTGATTGAATTGTGACCTGTATTATATCATCTGATGTATCGGTGTGTGAGGTGTAATAGATTTGTCAACTTTCAGACAGCTCTACAAGATGTAATCATTGAGTTCATTACGTGATTACTGATTCCAGTGTTACGCTTCAATCATGAGACCTGTCTGTGAATAATCAG
>JAULBS010034252.1:0-10191 GCA_032355785.1 Symmetromphalus regularis
GACGTCCAATAGCCGCTGATAAGATTAAAAATCAATGTGCTCTAGAGGCATCGTTAAATAAAACAAACTTTACTTTTAGTAGTTAATAATATACACTTAGTCTACAAGTTTGGGGGGCAAGATCCTAATGATGTATATGTATACATCATAATTATCATAGTAAAATGTTTAGTCTTTTTTTAATAAACAGGAATGCTTCCAGCACATGGTAAGTAAATAATAAATATTATTATAGTACAATTTTCCTCTGTGTATTCGGATATTGTAGTTGACATCTAGTAAATTAGAGGTTCTTTCTCAGAGCTGTTGCCTTGATTCTGATTTACAACAATGTCTTTGTTCTTGATTGATTCATATGGCTCATTACCACGATATAAACAGTAATGCTGAATTATGAAGAGACAGTCAAACAGAATTGAGAAAAATCCTAAACCAAACTTTGTTGGATCACCAAATATTGAGTCCCAGTCATCTGCAAAAGAAAGAAAAATTATTGGTGAAGACATTTCTAATCATGAAAGGAAATAGGACTGGTGTCAGTATATATTTCTGGTGACCTAGTAGACCTCTGGGATGGATTTTCTAAGTGGGGTAGCTCATTTTTATTGATATATAAAATGTGTTGTGCGAAACTGAATCTTTACCCGAAATAAAAATAGGCAAAAAAAAAAATGGGGGATGGGTCGGTGGTGGTGCTGAGCCCTTCTAGTCTCTCCAGCTCCTACAGGCATGCCTAGGAACAAAAATTCTATTTTCCAAAAATGTATAATAGTTTTAAAATAAATTGTGTATGAAGTTCACAGTTAATGTCATGTATAGAGAGCCTTACATCAATTCAGTATTAGCTAATAAATACCACAAATAAAATATAAAAGACCATCACTCACATACTGTAAAAATAGAGTCCTAGTGATTTTAGCTATTATTATTTGCTAAATTCATTATGACTTCCAATAGCTAATAGCAAGTAATGAACTGAATACAAGTCAATGGCATAATGTTCCCATTTCAAAATTGATATCATCAGAGTAAAACATTTATACTGTAACAGTAGTAAAACTTATATTGCCTGTATTTTAATAATGCCTAAGTTATTTAATAACAATCAATTTGTAATAAAATTGAGATATAAATTATGTGTGTTGTATGTGTGACTACAACTGTAGCATATTATTATGTGACAACTACTACATAAATTACATATGTGACAATTGTAACATATTCTGAAAATAATTAATTTATAAAATGAGTAACGTGGAAAATAATGGAACAGTGACTCACCACTGTTGTATGACAGTAGTACCATCTGTAAGATGCTAAGACTGCCTCCAGTACAGTCAAGTAGAACATTACCAATGCTCCATCCTAGTGTAGACTTCCTGCGGTAGTTCATGTATGCCTGCCAAAAGAAGTCACAGTAACTGATTGAAGCTAATAATAACAAATTATTTTTTCAGTTAAGTCAGCTGAAAGATGCAGATGCCTCCATCACACAACCCCTTCCCTCAAAAAAAGAAGAAGAAAATAGTTATTTCTCTACTCAATCTGAACCTTGTTTATTAATCATTGTTGCTCTTTTCTCTTCTTTTTCATCACTGGACCAATGAACTAAATACACCATTAATTTCAATATTCACCATTATAACAGTAAAAATAAAATGGAAAATAAAAGCTACATCACCATATCAACTCTGGAAATTCTCTTGGACCTAAAACAATTTATATTTTGGGGGACTTTATATGATTGCTGTATTAGCACAAACAAATGTTTTTACTGTTACAAGTCACGTTTTTACTTTGTAGTGCAATCGTACTCTCCTTAGCAAAAAAAAAAAGATTAAAGAAAGTGAAAAATTGCCATGTTGTTAGTTTAAAAAAATATATATATATTTTGGCTATTACGGGACTATTGTAAGTGATATATTTATAATCCTCCCTCAAAATTTGTGTGTACATGTTTGCAAGTATTCAGTACTTCGTTTGTTAATTTCTTTATTAGATCTGAAGTGGACATTTAATTTTAATCTACAGTTATTTATTACGATTAAACATACCTGGGGTATGTACTTGATTAGAGTGACACCAAGCTTGACGTAAGAGAAGTAATATAGATAGGTCAGCCAGGTTATCTTGTGACCAACAGCAACAAACAGAGAGATAACTATGAACAACCACGTCAACGTCAGGAGAATCGCACAAACACGAGATAATTTCTGGCCACCTCGCTGCAAACAAGAAGAAATAATTTTTTAAAACATCAAAGGAGTTATTCACAGTTGTTAACATTTTCTCACTCTGTAGTGAGTTCAATTTTCAGACCCCATCTAGCTGAAATTAGTGCATTTAAAATGTATATTTTTACAGATTTCAACTGACTTCTTTTAATTTAATCAAAATTAATTTAACTTTGTATGCATGCATTGATCCACACTACCCACCACAGGCAAATCTAAATTGCTGGAGTAGGGGGTCTTTGATGATATTTGAGGAATCATATAAATTTGTTTTAATTTCGACTAAAAATATATGCATATGAAAAGGGAAATTTTGGCAAATAAACTGTAAGACCCCTAATTAAATTAAACAAATTGAAGTTGCTGTTAAATACTTGTAATATAAACAGAATATATTGAACTCCATAAACTCAATGCACACAAGAATCGATGACGTGATACATTGTTCAAAATAATGACCAAATAATAGTAAAAATCAGAAATGATTAATTTACCTCATAAATGAAACACTGGAATATGGTAACAGCTGTTATAAAGACTGCATGCAGAGTAAAGATTACATCATTCAACTGCACTGGGTTGATGCCTCGTGGATGTTCAGCTTCATATTCATTCTGCAAACAAATTAAATATTCCAGTAAATATAACAGTAGTAAAAAGCAATTCCCCCATGCACAACCAACTTCAGGGACATATAAATAAAACTGTATCTGACAGTAAAGATGTTGGGGTAACTGATGGAAAGATTTTTGTTTGTTATATTAAGACTTATTGTAATTCTTAACAAGTACATCAAAGGCCTAGTATTTGTTGTCTTGAGACTAGAAACTGCTGTTAATAAAAAGAAATACAATGTGCTACTCTCATACTTCAGACCATGTGTTACTATATTTAACTACATCCAGGACAAAAATATTCTCTATTATGTGTGTCACTTTACAATAAACAGTGTTGGTTAAACATGCGTATGTGTTTTAAATAACAATTCTTTCCAATTTCTTAACAAAAGCTGTTGATAAAACAAAAGGATAAACCCATTTACTTCATTAAATTTGTCTTCCTAAAGTGTTTAATAATATCACTTACTTTTACTAATGGTATCCAATACATTCCCACATTGAACAATCCATATGCTAGAAATCCTGTTATGTTGTATGCTAGGAAGTCAAAATTCAATCCAGTAACACTGAAAATAAATTCTAGAAAATGAACTTAATACAAACTGTGACACATACCTCTATGTGATGGCTTAAAACTTATTTATTTTTAGTTCCAACACTTCTACAGGTTGTACATTCACAAAACCTGCAATACTAGTATGCAGACTATCTTCAGACTTAAATATGTGAACTACAACAGCTGTAGTTATACATGTATAAAAACAAAATTGTATATACCAGTAGGCAGTAGTATCGAATATTGCAAACAAACACCACGCTATTTGTGTTACCAAAGAAAAGAAAGTCTTTTCATCAGTTTGTTTATTATACTTACACTGATATTTGGTCAATAAATAGAAATACATTTTAAGTTATTAAAAAATCAACTATACATTATATATATTACTATAGAGTCTAGGGAACTCTAATTCACCAAACTATTGACAAATGTTTTGAAATACCTTCTTTTTTTCCAAGTCCTTTCTAAAGATTAAATATGCCAATTGCTTTATAAAAAAAAACTGTCTTTGATAAAATAGTATAAAAACTAACTATGTCTCAACCAGTGTTATATACATGTGTACATCAGCTAACAAGTGAAACTGCCAACTATTTAATACCTTTTTCTTCTCCAGTTTGAGAAAACCTGTGGGTAGAATGAAACAGACCAAGCTACAAAGTAGAGCCAACCAATAACTGCATTGATGATTATCATGGCAGAGCTCCTTGCCACTTTTATCCGTACAAACTGATCTGCAAGGCTAAAATAATATAAATTATTAATTGAATATACATGTAGGCTACTACAATGAATATTTTTCATTATTGAATATTTGTTAAAGCTTTCCGTTTTCATGTATATGCAGCACAATTTGTTTTTATTAGTTTCTATCCCTGAAAACTAATGATTTTAGTTCCAAACTTAAATTTGAAAATTATGATCCAGGTCTAAACCAGCATATTCTGTGAAACAGTCTGTTTAGATGTATCTTCTGTAATAAAACAGTATTCAGTGTTTGAAATAACCTCATGTTGGTTAGACCTAATACAAGAAAACCTGCTCAGGCAAGCAGAATGTCATATGACTATAATACCAGACAATTTGTCTGCAGGATCTCCACCATTTTTAATCTTTCCCTATTATAATAAAACCATAATTTACTTTTGACTTTGACATTTGGTATTAAATGTTTTTACCCATCTTTTGAAACCCTTTCAAGATTTATGAATCCACCATACAAAGAACAGGTCAGAACATGAAAATGAATACAGTACAAATGTACAGACCTCTCACGGTTTTGCCATATGACACAGTTTTCAACAAAATCTCGGTCTCACGGTATAACACGAAAATCTTATTGTTTTTCAAAAATCTCAGCTATTGGAGAACTCAAACAAAGCAGCAGCAGCATATAACGCTGAGCACAAAGCATAAACTGTCGTCAACTGCATGTGTCAAATTGCTTTAAAGCTGTAACAAAGAACATTAAATGTTGTGTTATTAAAGTCGTGCTGTACTTTTATTGCTTTCTACAAAGAATGACCACTTTATTTTGCTTAGTTCTTGATTATGTATGAATAGGTCAATCTCCAGGTTTTTACTGAAATCTTCAGATTTTTAGGCTTCTGTGTCCAGGTTTCCAGTGTCACGAGGTTGAGAGGTCTGCTTGATATGAATCATGAATAAATTAATTAATATCTTTCCTAACATGAGGAAGTGCTGAAGATTACACTTATTTATGACAAATGACTGATCCTTATAGGGGCATAAATAAAAAAATGTATCAGAATTTATTGATCTGCTATGATGATTTTGCTTCTGAATTTGCCAGAAGCACAAGAATAATGATGGGCAAAACTTTAACTGTGGTTTCACGTATCGGGCAAACTGAGCTGAGATTAGAGTAAAACCAAAATGTTGCTAGTACTTACAAAATAGCTGTGACTCAATGACCCATCTCGAGAAGACAATGAATCCTTTTAACAAAGCTACCATATATTTCCTTTTTAATGCCCCCAAGGGACATTACATTTTGTGAATTTGGAGTTTATGAGTTAATCGTATTTTTATTGTTCAATATTTTATGCAATACTGATCACTAGTGTGTCATTTCATTACATACTTTGGATACTATTGCATGATTGTGGATTTATGCTGAGGTAAGTCATTTTTATTTAGCAAAATGGCCAGAGGGCATTAAATAGGGAATATATGGTATTTAAGGAACATAAATAAATTATGTAGGTAGAAAATATAATGTAAAAAAATATAATTCAGGTCACAAGCATCATTTAAATTTTTCTTGTTCCCAGTCCTATTTACTTTCTTAGGATAAAGGGGCAAATAGTAGTTATTATCTCTGCCTTGTAACAAATGATTGTGTTTAGCACATTAATCATGGGTTTAATTAAATTATTATAGTCTGTTTGCTCTACTTGGAACATGGTTTTTGACAAATAAAATGTAAAACATGTAACTTACCTCATTAATGTTGATATTTTTCGAAATAAAATAAATGTCCTACTTTTTGTCTAGGTTGGTTTGTCTATTGGTTCTATAATGTTTAAACGGCAGTCAAAAGTAATTTTTTTACATTTCGAGCCGGCGTTACTTAGACCGCCATGTTTTATTTGCTGCAGAATTCATATAAAAATGGGGGTGTTGGTAATTATTTGTATAATGTATTTCTATAGTACGCGGTTAGTATTTTATAAATACATTTATCATAATTTAATATCAATATCATATTTGCAAAGATTTATTTGTTAAAGCAAAAAAAATTACAAACAAAATATGAATGTCACCAGAAGTAACCAAGATGTTCGGAAAGTTAAAACGGGTAGTTACCCCACTTTGTAATGAACTTGTATTCCATCCTTGTCATTGCTGTGAAACATTTTCGTTTTTCCTATACGAATGAATGGGTGATATTTTAAATTATTATTTAACAAAGTAATGAAAAAAACTTGGAACATACATGTAGGACATTTTTATTATTCCCAAAACACTAGTCCTTTTTCACCTATGTTCATGCAAACAAGTAATTGACAAAAATCCATGTTCCAAGTAGAGTAAACAGACTGTAGGTTAGTTTTGTTAGTATACAAGATGATATTAACCATACATGTCCTGTTTTGTGTTATTTAGTGTAGTGAGGTTCTCTTATGAACAGGACCTGGAAAAATGTGATCTGGAAAAATCTAGTAAGTCTGTTTGAGCAAAATTGAGAAATCGTGGAAAATGAGTTTGGCTTTGGGATTAAGCTACTGACTTAATGTTCTTCCAGATGAAAATCTGCCAATAGGAGTCAGTTTTATCCACTTTAACTTGATAAAATGAAAAATAAACCTAGTAAATTCAAATATGTGTCAAACTAAAATTTGACCAAAAATGGACTTACTAGGTTTTTCCATATCACATTAATGTATAACATAACATCTGTTCTCAAGGATGCATAAAAGATGTTTTGCTACTAATTGGAAAGAGTTGCCTCTGTGGTGTTAGCAGGATTCTTCTGAAGACTTCATGTCAGAATTACTAAATTTTGTATATCCAATAGCAGAAAATTAATCACTCAGTGTGTTTTAGTGGTGGTTTTAAAATACAAAAATATAAAAACTGCACTCAAGGAACTTAAACATATATTTTTTTAAACAATATCAAAAGAAAATCTGAGTGGGTGGTGTAATAATATGTTGTTCATTGAGACCAAGACCAGATACTTTCAAGGATGGTTTTATTATCAATCAGTAATATACATGTCTTATAAAATAAAACATGGCTGGAACCCCCGTGACCCAGAGTGTATTCCTACGATACCATTATTAATGTATCATGTCTTTTATTATATACCATAACATTGTTAATGTGGTCCAAATCCAGCTGATTTTCTGCTATTATAATTATTTCATTTCTCATAAATAGCAGTCCATATTTTAGAGTTATGTTAGTGTATTAATAAATAGAACTGTTCCAGACGTCATCAAGTTGTCTAGAGACTCTAAGACCAATTAAACTTGTGCTAGGTGGAACATATTTCCTATTACACTGATGTCAATTACAGTAGCAACTCGCTGATAGCAACAGGTGATCACACAGGAAATGTCACGGACCACTCTGCATCACACAATAATTCTTGACAGTTTGATAGACTTTGTAGTTACAGTAGGAAGTTATAACTGCGGGTTTCATTCCATTATTAATTTGTTTCCTTTATTGGAAAGAAAGAAAGGAATGGTTTTGGTTGTTTAATGACGCCCCAGCACATTGTTTATTCTGTGACATATGGTGTTATGCGACTTAGGTCTTTTGAAGAAACCCACTACTGCCACATACGCTACACTTTCCAATTAGCAGCAAGGATTTTTTATATGCATTTTCGTACAGACAGGACAGTATATATAACAGTACATGATAAACCAGTTGTTGATCACGTGATATACATCTATTCATTGAGTTGTGGAGCTATTATCAAGATTGAAAATTCAGTTTCTCAACTGAGATTTGATCCCAGTACCTAGCACAGTGGGTCCGACATGATAAACCACTATGCTATTAGAGTCAGTTTTTGTTTATTGTTACTACAGGGTGTTTGGCTTGTTACAAATGTTTTTTTCATTTTATTTTCAGCATCTTTGACCTGGTTAATATTCACCTGTTTCACGATGCTTCAAATATTCTTGCAATGCAATCTGTGAGTATATCTATCATTGTATTCTTGAATTTTTACATTTGTAGCAAATTATATTTTGTGGTAAATTCTTACTACATGTACATTGTTTGTTTTTATATATTAATAGAAATACTAATATATAGTTGTTTATTTTGTGCTTTATTTTTCATTAAATCGTAGACATTCCAAAATTGCAAAATATATCTTTTTCAGGCATAACTTATGGTATTTTTCTAGCAATGTGTTCTTTAAAACATTAGATATGGTAGGTAGGACCTTTTTAGATGCTGTCAATTTTTTTATTTATTATTCCATGATTGAATTAAAAGATTAGGGCCATATTTTCATTTAGGCTTTAAATTAAATACGAGTGGGATGTAGCTCAAACGGTAGCATATCCGCCTGTGAACCGGTCAGTTGTTGGATTGATCCTTTTCAGTGGACCTATTTGCAGTTTGGGCTGTTTTCCATTCCAGCCAGTAGTCTACAACTGGTTTATCAAAGGCTGTGGTATGTGCTGTTCTGTCTGTGGGACATTGCATATAAATGACCCTTTGCTGCTTATCTGAAAGAGTAGCCTATGTGGCAGCAGTGGGTTTCCTCTAAAGAAATATGTCAGAATGACCATGTGATTGACGTCCAATAGCCGATGATAAGATAAAAATCAATGTGCTCTAGAGGCGTCGTTAAATAAAACAACTTTACTTTTAAATTAAATATAATTTTGTTGTAAATGGTTTTGTGTACATGTCACTAGCTAATTGTTCTGCAATTTACAGATCTGTATAACCAAAACCATCAAGCTTATGACATTGGTTCAAAACCCATTGGAGGCTGGTTCACACTTGATTAGATGTCAAAACTTACCAAAAGTTTAACATCCAATAGCCTACGATTAATAAATCAATGTGCTCTAGTGCTGTCTTTAAACAAACCAAAAAATTTTATTGTGAAGTGTTGAACACTTATATGTAGTATGTTATGGTAGGAAATTGTTTTCTGTGGCAGCTGAACTATGTTTGTGTGGTGAGCCATCAAGATGAGTAGATAAAATGTTGAACCTCTTCTACTGACTGCAAATGCTTATCATACAAATAGCTGCCCTCATATCTTTTAGTAGGCTTCTGTTCTGTAAAGAACAGGCATTTCATTTACGTTTTTTTTCTTCTATACTTTGTTTGTGCTGGGTACATTGTCTTTTTATATTGTTTATATTTTGAATAAAATAGTATGTGCTGCAAAAAAAGGTTTTTATAAGTTTTAATTTATTAAAATATAATTATAATTTATTTTCACATTTTCTATTATTGCTGTTAGCACAAGTTAATCATAGTTCTAATAGAACCAGAATTTGAAAAAAATAATAATTACAGCAGCTTTTGATAAAAAATTTTTTAAACCAATTCGTTTTATTACATCTTAAACTGATAAGTATGTTTTGTTATAAGCTGATCTATTTTTCTTAAACTGACATGCATGTTTTATGCTTAAGCAAATCAACTTTTTTATAGATTTTTTTAAGACTAACATTTTGTATTGATTATGACTGGATCTATAAATGTTAAAAGCATGGAGTGGCATGTACTAGAATAGCCAAAATACATTAGCAACCATTGTTGTTTTGTAGAGAGTTATGTCTGCAATTTTATATTTTTAAATGATATTTAAGTGGATTTCCATTTTGTTTTTCAGTATAACTGCCATCCCAGATTAAATTAGCCATCTGTAATGCTCTTGCTTGTTGTTGGTTTTTTTGTAGTTATTTGGCAGGATCTATATATAGCTCAGTTGGTAGAGTGTTCACTTTAAGTGCTTTGGCTATAGGATCAAATCCCTCAGTGAACTCATTCTATCATTGAGTTTATTCCTATCAGAACGACTGGGATATCAAAATACTGTGGTATATGCTTTCTTGTCAATGGGAAAGAGCAAATAAAAGATCCCTTGCTGCTAATAGAAAAATGTTGCAGGTTTCCTCTGAAGACAGGTATCAGAATAACCAAGTGTTTGACATCCAATAGTTAATGATTAATAAATCATTGTGTTCTAAAAGTAAAGTTTGTTTTATTTAACGACACCTCTAGAGCACATTGATTTTTATCTTATCATCGGCTATTGGACGTC
>JAULBS010034263.1:0-10191 GCA_032355785.1 Symmetromphalus regularis
TGATATGAAAACGAGATCTAGTATAACAAATGCATGTAAGTTTCATTCGTAATCAATATTTAGACCACAGAGCCCCTAAATTCTGTGGGATTATGCATTTAAGAGGTGCTTACATTTTTCTGAGATAAAGTAACGGGTGAACTAGACAAAAATGATATTCTAAATATTTTCCGAAACAATGTTAATAAGGATGTCCCTTAACTAATTAGTAACGTTCATCTCAACCAATCACGAGAACGTCCCATAGGAATTTCAACCAATCAGAAGAGCATTTCAATCAATCAGATTAGCATCCCATAGGTATTTCAACCAATAGGAAGAGTGTCCCATAGGCCTTTCAGCCAATCACAGGAACATCTCATTGGCATGTGACATCAAAATATATGGTTCAGTATCTGAGTTCTCAAAAGCCAAAATATAGTAATTTTAATAAATATATTTTATAATCTAGAGTGGCTTGGTACTAGTGCCATGCAATATTGCTCTTTTCCGTTTAAGGCCATATCAAACTGGGACAGATGGATTAAGCAACCCCCTAACATTCTGGAATCACCGGCCCTATCTTGTACTTTGAGCTTCTCACACAGAGCTGACATATGATAGGATTTAATAATCAATAATTTGATTTGATCGTGATTGGAATTGTAGATTTATCGCCAACATCGCATGTAACTCGGTGATGACTAGCGTTATTTACACACAAATAAATGTATTATATTCAAGCAAATCTTTTTCGGGAAGATGGGGGTTACTTTAAGTATCAATCTGTCGTTAAAAGACAGAACGAGATTGACAGACAGACACAGCCAACGGACGGACGGATGGAGAGACAGACAGGCAAGCAGGCTGACAGGAAGGAAGAAAGGAAGGAAGGAAGGAAGGAAGGAAGGAAGGAAGGAAGGAAGGACGGAAGGAAGGAAGGAAGGAAGGAAGGAAGGAAGGAAGGGTGAGGGAGTGAAGGAAGGAAGGAAGGAAGGAGGGAGGGAGGATACTGGTATATATTTGTTTTATAACGATTAGTATGACTAGTAATTAGAAGGCATGATACAAACCTGTTTAATGGGCAGTGAGGATGACAGGTGCTGCATCACTGACAGAACATATAGGTGTACTTGGTTATCCTCCAAAAACTTTCTAACAAAATCTAAAAACAAAAATATATTTACTCATGTTGGACACAAGTTAAAATTAGCTTCTTGGGGGACAGACTAACTGAAGTTTTCACAAAACTTACAAAGTTCATAATTTAGATAAAAGGAGAGAGGCACACTATAAACTGCATGTTTAATGTACTACTACTGTTACACATTGGTACACTCTTATAACAGCCCTCGTATAACAATGTTATACAATTTTATGAGTTTTGTATTTTATGCATTACTGGGAATTGAAAAATATTGTTTTTCTCAAGTTGATTTAGCAAATTTTGTACAGAAACTCTTTAATTATACTCTTTATGTAGCCTAGGAATTAAATTCCTTCATTTCACAAGAAGTGGTACATTGAAACACGGCATGTTCAGCTGAAACATATGTGCCAAAAGGACAAATATTTGACCAACATTTTGTACAGTTTACACAATATATAAAGCTATTTTACTTCACAACTGCTTTTGCAGTGATTCACTCTCAATTTGCAGAAATATGGTTTTAATCATACTAACAGTCATGCCATTTAGATCTAACATAGGCTGACAGAGGAGTCTGTAATAAAGTATGTAACAAGATGAATAACAGTACATCAAACATATCCTCACCCACAATTTATTTTACCATTATAAGTTGATCATAACAAACTTCAGTTTTTTAAATCTTAAAATGTCTAGTGCAACCATTAGAGGTTCTATGAAATATACCATTGAAACATACTGCAGTTTCAGTTTCATGACATCATTAGAAGCAATGATACCCAACTTATGAAAGTCATTATAATTATATTTATAAACGGCCTCTTTACCAGCTAATATTTTAGCCTATAATAGGCCTGACCTGCACCTGACACACACATTATCGAGGTACAACACTGGTTAATCTTTAAAACACTTTTCTTCAAAATATTTGCAGGCCTGCACAAATTCAAAATCTGCATAACCGGAAAATAGGTTATGCCAAAAACATTTGCATATCCTATTTTGATTTGCATAACCTGTTTTAAAAAAATGGAAAAACAACTTTAAAATTAACAAGTTTTAAACGAACGGTAAATCGGTTATGTGAAATAAATGTGCATAACCGATGCACGAAAAAAACGATCATTCGTGCTATTTGTGCAGGATTGGTGTGTATGTCATAATTTGGGTGTCAAGGCTTCTAATCACAATATGAAACCAAAAATGTTTGTGAGGTTTTGATGGAACATTTTACAGAACCTCTCGGACAGCACAGTGGAACTGCTCATCTTTGGACACCCCCTTTATCACAATGTCTGCCTTTGTCCACATCTAATATGCACCCACCATTTGGAAAGAGATCTTTAAGCTGCAGGAAATCTCGATGGAGGACTTCAGAGTCAAAGTGCTGCTTCAAGTCATGTAGAATGCTGTCAGCTTGTTTTAACATCTCAATATTTTCTGCTGACCCCACCACCTCAAACCCAGTCATGTGTGGCTGGTACTGTAAGCCCAGGGTAGGAGAGACTCGACCACTATCACCAAAGTCATGTGTATTCAATCGGGCCATGGTGAAAGTATCTTCATGTTACCAATACCAGTGGAAAAATATTTTATCAGTTCACTGTTCTGAAATTCATAACTCATTGACGTACATACATGTCAACCCCTGCAATTAAGAAAATGTCTAAGGTAAAATAAATGCTGTGGAGAAATAGTGTAGAGGCACTGATTTTCCGTTTTAGATTTTCCCCTTTTCCGTTTCAGAATTTAACAAATTCAGTTTTTTTCCGTTTCAGTAAATTTTATAATTTCATTTTGCATTCCATTGAAATATTTTCCAGTAAACATTCATGTAATGCACACACAGAAGAAAAAAAAACGAATTGAAACTTGTTTAATACGCCATGCCATTGAAATCGGTAATTCTTGGTTTTTGCGAAAATCTTCGAATACAATTAGAATAGATCACACATAAAATATTACTTTAATTGTATAATTTATTTACCAAACGTGAAAACCAATTTTCATTATTTTAAATTAAAACGAAAATCATAAATAAATCAACCCAAAATATGTAATAAATCTTTAACTTGCATAATTGTCGGAGAATTCGAGCAATAATTTTTTTTCAAATAACCTCCGATTTTCTCCGTTAAAATCGTCGGAAGCATCCGAACTGGTGATCGCCTGCACCAAATTAATTTGGCATAACACGTACAGATATCAGTGTAGTCAGGTATCAAGTATTTTTGTTTCCAGAATGTGTCTGGAAAATCTGTTTAATTAATAAACTGTGCTATTTGGAGTTCAGTAGTAATGTTTTGGAGAAAATCAGGAATTCCGTTTCGGTCCACATTTACTTTATCACAGAAAATCAGTGCCTCTAATACTAATAGTGTCAACAGGATTTTCCACTGCAATTTTAGCATAAAGTATACTTTATTTTTAGTAACAAGAAAAATACACCTTGAAAAAAAAGAGAAAAATTTTGTTCGTGGCAAAAAATGTGCCACTGAAAATGAAAAACTGCTGCAACCTTCGAGGCAATTTCCGGGGTTGCACGTATAATTATGTGTTCATCTCTGAAAAAATAACATAATAGGTTTTCATCATTTTAGAAAGCTGGTAATTGTGGATGAATTGTTGTAGAAAAATCATCTATGTAGCTTAAAACCTGAATTATTGCTATTGAGTGTAGCAGGCCCAAGTTAGATGTGTAATACTAACAGATTAATTAAAAAAAATTTACTTCTTAAATAATATGAAAATGTGTTCATGAATCAGACTGTTTTACCATGTTATTATTTGGAGATGTGTTATTTTCTAGCTATTTGGTTTAGCAAAATTAATGCTATTTGCAACTGTCAAATTTCAGTCAAACTGTTTCATGCTGCAAAATGATATAAAGTAGTCCGAGTTTCTTACAAAACAGCAAACATCAGTAATTAACAGCTATCTAACGTCATAAACTCGGACTAGATAAAAAGTAGTTATTTGATAACGAGTTGTATATAGTATTAGTATTATAATTTATTTATAAATAAAAATATCATACACCACACCAATTATTTATCTATTTGGAACTGTTATAAATATCCTTAATAATTTAAATAAAAACATTTCTCCTGGCGATGTCAACATTTAGTTGACGAAACGCTGAGATTTTAAACTTGTGGTTTTAAAACAGAGACTTTTCTTTTATCATAATAAAAACTTTTAAAAGGTTATAAACCATGTTATTACCTGCTTAGTAAGACAACAAATGAAAATTCCATCACTGATGTTTAACAGCTTAATCATTAATAATTTAGTGATAATCATTAGACAAATTAACTAAATGGCGTAATCTATTTCCTCAACTCATGACACGACAGGTTCGTTATCCAGACAGTGATAATATAAATCATTCTATCTAGGCCTTTAGGTCACAAAATGTACTTAGCTCTGACAGTTGGTCAGATAAACCGGAGTACTTAACAAACAGAATAAATGTGTGTGTGTGTGTGTGTGTGTGTGTGTGTGTGTGTGTGTTTATACTTCCGTGTTCACGAACGTGTAAACAAATCCACGTGATCGGAACACAAAAAAGTCAGGGAAACAAAATAGACGAAACGAAAGGTATTGATTGGGAATTAAGAATTTTGATTGGCTGTGCTGTAACAGTAAGCGCCATTCCATATCCCTTTTATGCTTCGTCTTTAAAATTGGCGCCAAATAAAGTCTGTCGTACATCAGTAACAAGTCCTAGGTTGACGTTTTCCGGGATGTGTGGGTTATTATGATTATGATATCATGATGACAATTATTATTTATTCATTATTATTATTATTAATTGTATTATTACCGTAAGTAATTTATTATTAGTATTAATGGATAAAAGTACGAATTATTGTTATTAGGCTATTAATATTATTAGCCTATTATTATTATTATAAAGTTTATTATTGTTAATATTTATGGATTAAAGATCGAAAAAAAAATTGGTTAAACTCAATGATAATAGGCTACAGTCAAAACAATCCATGAAAAATGTGCCCGAACCCGAACTTTCACTGGTAACTCCAGATTTTTTTAATGGATTAGTGCCCCCTCCCCATCCCACCCAGTAGCGGATTTCAGAGGTGGGTCCGGACAATCCTTTTCTCTTTTTTTTTTTTTTTTTTAATATATATATATTCTTAGTAGAACCTTGGACATGATAATTAATCATTTTCCCCCAGTCCTGTTCATCCATCACATTTGGAACCACCACCCCCTCAGAATCCTGCATCCGCGCCTGCCTCCCCATCTTCTCTGATCCGATGTCTGTGTTTTTTAAACGAGAATACCTTATAAACAACACATTGAACATTTACCAAAATCGGACGTTATTTATTTATTTCACTAGGCCTATTCAGTAGCGGATCCAGGGGGGAGAGTCCGGACACCCCCTTTCAAGATTTTATTTTTTTACATATAATTTTAGTGTGGAAGGACGTGAAAATTAACCATTTTCACCCAGTCCTATTCACCCATCATATTTGGACACACACACCCCTTAACAAGGGTGAAAATCCGTTCCTGAAATTGGGGGGGACGGAACATACCCTTGTCCAAAATGTGGGGGGACGGACGTGTCCGCTGCCCCCCCCCCTCCCCTCAACATTATAGACCACTTGTGTACTTCGTTATATTTGCGCTAAGACGACATGGTTAAGTGTTACATTGATACAATAAAGAGAAATACTGGTAAAGAATATTATTTAGGTATTTTTATTTTACTGAAATTTTTAGTTTTTCTACGCATAAAGTGGGTGGATAATCACATACGCGTTCCCCCCCCCCCCCATGTCAAAAAACCCCGGGATTTTCGCTCATGCCCCTTTCAGAAATCTTGCATCCAGGCCTGCTATTTTATAAGACTCCTATCAGGTAAAATTTACCTAATCGGAAATGAAACGAAAACGTACTGTCTACACGAACTGGGGTAGCCTATTAAAACTATCCCAATGACAAACAACCTATAAATTTCTTAAATATATATAGTAGTAGTTTTAACTTTTATTTTGGAGGAATACATAGAAAAGTATACTCGACAAAAAGGAAAAGAAAATAGATGAGAGATAATTTCGTAACGTACATGTGCGCGATATAATACATAATAATGTATGCGATACAGATATTGGATATAGGCACCGGTGTGTATACTTAAAAAAGTAGTTTTTTTTTATTTAACTACGTCTCTAGAGCACATTGTTATCTTATTATCGGCTATTGGACGTCAATCATATGGTCATTATTTAGAGGAAACCCGCTGCCGCCACATAGGCTGTTTTTCATATAAGCAGCAAGGGGTCTTTTATATGCACCGTCCCACAGACGGGACAGCACATACCACGTCATTTGATGAACCAGATGTGGACCACTGGTTGAAACGGGAAATAACGCAAACTGCAAATGGGTTTGTGTATAGTCAATAATTCATTATACATGAAGCAATATGCCTTCAGCATTTGACGTTTGCATGTCGCACATAGATAGGAACATTTATACGTTATTTAGTGTATTTTATTGATTGATTGAAAACATGTTTTTTTAATATTCTAATTTTTATTTATTTTATTTAATTTATTATTATTATTATTAAAAAAAAAAAAAAAAAAACATTTATCAAGCCTAAGTTGTTTAACTCACTAAATAAACGCACGGAAATAAATAAACATTTATGTAGAGAAAAAGAAAAAGATCGAGACAGAAAAAAAGAGTAAATGACAAATGATCCGCCATATATCTAACAGATAATTACATAATTCAGCTATTATTTATATAATGAGAGTCTTGTCATAGAATTATTCAAATTCTCATTTCTTGGTCAACTTTTTCAAACAGATTTTTAATTATTATAAATAAATTAAATCTTCCGATAAGCTATCTTAACATTCCCGAACTTGTACGAGCGCTGTAAAAGTGTTGCGAGAAATATGCATTAGTAAATATACACAGGTAAAAGGTGAGAGCAGTTGCAATGTGTCTAGGTCACGTGACTCAGGTATTCACGTTAGTGTCTCGGAATCGACTGAAAGAAAGTAACGCCAGATGAATGACCATGGAGCGGTAAGTTGAGTTATTTAAAGTTCTTATCATAATGAATAGCTTGGTTTGAAATGATATACACAACCACGTGTATTGAAGAACGAGTAGTTTTAACGTGTATCGTGCCTGTAGGAAACCGAACGACTTTGTTGTTTACAATAGACATGCACCTTTTTCTGCTTCGACGCAACCAAGTGCCAACGATCGTTTATATCCGTGATTATAGATACAATAGTTTTCACTGTTTCAACATGTTTCATCAAGCAGAAAATAAACTTTTTAAAAAATAAATACAAATATTTTTTAAAACATCTTTAATAAATAGGTATGTATTTTACAAGTTAGACACTTTTAAACTTGCTTTGAAATGTAACCGACTTTTCAAAATGTATTGAGTTTCCCAAAAGATCAATGGCCTACTAACAATTTAAATGAAAAAGATTTGTCATTTTATTTACTTTATCAGAAATGTACAACGGTATCTGCATAGAGCTTTAATGGCCGGAAAAAATAAAAGAACATATCATATTTACATTTTTATTTACAGACTAATATTTACATGTACAGACTAATATTTACAGACTAATATGTACAGACTAGTAGTTCTTCATATGCCCCTTTCATCATCCTATTATGTACAATATTCACCTGACCCCTCCAAAAATACCCCCTTTTAATGGAAATTACCCTGGCCGCAGCTTTAACTTATGTGACAGGACCCTAGGGGACATCCACACTGTCCTCACAACGGAGTATATTGGCACATCAGTACCAACCCGGCATACGTGGCTGGCCTACTTATACCCCTCCTGTCATTTTTCAGAGAGTGGGCAAGAGCCAAGGTTCCCAATCTGTTACTGCCCTATTAAATTAAAAACGATTACTTGCCCCCTCGGCTTAACCTCGTAGGTGGGCTGAAACTCTCCTTCGGCCCCGAAGGTAGAGCGTATCCTTTAAATTGACCTGTCCCCCTACTGTCCATTAGGTAGGACCTAACGAGCAGTTGCAATGTGACTAGGTCACGTGACTCAGGTATTTCACGTTAGTGTCTCGGAATCAATTGAAAGAAAGTAACGCCAGATGAACGACCATGGAGCGGTAAGTTGAGTTATTTAAAGTTCTTATCATAATGAATAGCTTGGTTTGAAATGATATACACAACCACGTGTATTGAAGAACGAGTAGTTTTAACGTGTATCGTGCCTGTAGGAAACCGAACTTTGTTGTTTACAATAGACATGCACCTTTTTCTGCTTCGACACAACCAAGTGCCAACGATCGTTTATATCCGTGATTATAGATACAATAGTTGTCACTGTTTCAACATGTTTCATCAAGCAGAAAACTAACTTTTTTTAAATAAATACAAATATTTTTTAAAACATCTTTAATGAATAGGTTTGTATGTTACAAGTTAGAAATTTTTAAACTTGCTTTGAAATGTAAGCGACTTTTCAAAATGTATCGAATTTCCCAAAAGATCAATGGCCTACTAACAATTTAAATGAAAACGATTTGTCATTTTATTTACTTTATCAGAAATGTACTACGGTATGTGCATAGAGCTTTATTTTCAATTTCGATCAGTTGTTAATTTCAGTTAAAATACATTTCTGATGCATGATTCAGTGCGTTTTATTACCTGTTGGACCAGCTGACCCGGAACTCATATGAAAGGTAACTTTATTTGTGTCAGTTTACTCAGGCGTGTCTGAGAGCGGAGTAACATTTAGTTTTGACCGTTTCATACTGAGTGTGAAACCTGCGACAGCTCTTTGAATTTGACCACCACTTGCTTGTTTCGTTATCCGCTTTACAAATTTAGCAAGGTAGAAAGATTCATCGCGACCCTGTCAACTAACTGGATGTGCAGTTAACACCTCATTCTGATGTTCAGTCGTGATGCGTCATATGTTATATAAGACTCATTAAAATACCAGAGGTTTTAATTAAAGTAATAATATAGGGTTTCCAATAATTTTACAATCTCTTTTACTAATAGAAGTAAAGTTTGTTTTATTTAACGACGCCTTTAGAGCACATTTTTATCTTACCGTCGGCTATTGGACATCAATCTATGGTTATTTTGACACTTATTTAGAGGAAACCCGCTGCCGCCACATAGGCTACTCTTTCCGATAAACAGCAAGGTGTCTTTTATATGAACTGTCCCACACACAAGACAACACATATCACATTCTTTGATGAACCGGTTGTGGACCATTGGTTTGAACGTTTTTACTAATAAAAACTAATATAATCGATTGTTTTTGCTACCAAGAGCAGGCCTGTAAGCAGGGGGGGGGGGGTGCGACTGGTGCGCACTCTCCCCCCAAAATCTGTCGAGGTCCGTAAAAGCAAATTTGGATTGACGCTAATTTACTAGAATAACGTTAAAAACGTTCGGGCCTTCATAAACGCACCCCACCCCCTAAAGAAAATCCTGCGTACGGGCCTGCAAGAGTTCTTTACACCTTCTCAAACGTTTTTATGAGGACCGCCACACATTGATTCTGTCCGAATCGTGATGGCCATTGTGAGCAGAATTAGTTTTAAATGTTTAAAATATGCGTGTTATCATTTGCACAGCAGCAGAAGAACAAGGTGTTGTTGTTGTTTTTTGGGGTTTTTTTTACAAGCCAGTTTTGACAAGTATTATTTAAAATTATAACACAGGTTGTACAATAATTTTACATATTTTATCTTTAAAAATCAAATAATCAAAAGTCTTTAAACAGTGCTTTCAATACTTTCCGTTTCTGTTTTCCCTGGTTATGAAGACTGCCACTGTGTCATAGTTACACAACGTGGCAGCTCTCAACAAATATGTTGAAAGTAAAGTTTGTTTTATTTAACGACGCCTCTAGAACACATTGATTTATATTTTATCATCGGTTATTGGACTTCAATCATGTGGTCATTCTGACATGTATTTAGAGGAAACCCGCTGCCGCCACATAGGCTACTCTTTTTCGATAAGCAGCAAGGGGTCTTTTATATGCACCGTC
>JAULBS010034274.1:0-10191 GCA_032355785.1 Symmetromphalus regularis
TGCAAACCTTTTCAAAGATGTTCACTTGAAAAAAATATTGTTTTATTACTTGTAAGCATCGATAGGTGGCGTGATCCAGAACTACCCAAATGATCCGCAACTACCCCAAAAAATAAATATTTTTAATAATCGACCAGGACTTCATACTGTATATTTTATTCGTTTTAATTGTAGCAAAGTAAGTAATTGTTTGTTGCATAAAAATAAAATGAAAATTTGATATACGATCGCATGTGAACGAGTTCAAAAACACTTGATCCAGAACTGCCTAAATAACTGTATTAATTAAAAAAATATATAACAATAATAATATTTTCTGTAAATCATAAAATTAAAATGTCATCATGTGGTTACTCTGAAAGTGATATTTTTATTAATGCATATTCCTTGGTCATTTTCTTACAGTGTTGGTAAAATTAACAACTCAATTATTGTGATTATGTACAGGTCATATTTTTCACATTCATTTCTTGTATTAATTTTCATAATTTACAGTATCTGTTGAACTGTTCTTTAATATTTGGAAAATCTGCCTAATTAATGATTGTTTAGTTTTTACATTTTTATAATGTAGTTTGCTAAAGAAAACAAAAGTAACAGGTGTGCATAAGATGAAACTATTTTAACCCACTGGGCTAATCAGTATAATCCACCAACCTATTGATGTCCAAAAACCAAGATGTTTTCCAAAAAATTATTAAGTTCATTTTTCAATTTTGTGCACATGACGACACATAATTTACATTCTGTGATTGTTAGGGCCATAACTGGTCAACCACCACTGAGTAGGGGGGCCTGGTGGTGGTGGGAAGGGGGGACATGGCCCCCACACCTTTTAGGGAACAACTAATACAAAAATCACAAAAAAAATTGTTTTGCTAAATAAGAATATTTTTATGCGCAAGACAAAATAAAGTGGCATGGCCAATATCCGGAGAGTTTTCGTAGTATGAGAGTGTTCCTGCAGAAATGCTGCTGCCTTTTGGTCACCTACTTTTCACTGCCTCCCCACTCCCCTCCTCGCCCCCACACACATTCATTCAGTTGCTAGTGAGAGTCAAGGAGGGCAGCTTAATTTGTTTTCAGAATGAAATAACATTTTAATTAAAAATATTTAGCTCAATTATTCTCCCTTCTCTGTTACTTTTTTTAGTGAAAAATATTTTGCTATGGTATTGTTTATAATATTTCAGAATAATCAGGTGTAATTTTGGTTTCAAAGCTTTTGGTTTTAATTAGTACATACAACACACAAACTGCAAACTAAGAAAAAATGTTCATATCAACATACCTAATGTTTTAGTATTTCTATTATTAAATAATATTCATATCAACATACCTAATATTTTAGTATTTGTATTATTAAATAATGTTCATATCAACATACCTAATGTTTTAGTATTTGTATTATTAAAAAATATTCATATCAACATACCTAATGTTTTAGTATTTGTATTATTAAATAATGTTCATATCAACATACCTAATGTTTTAGTATTTCTATTATTAAATAATATTCATATCAACATACCTAATGTTTTAGTATTTGTATTATTAAATAATGTTCATAATATATACATGAATGTGTACATGTAAATAAAAATGTGTTAATTTTCAGAGCACTCCCCAATCCCCAACATCCAGCCACTTCACTTTACCCAGCTTTCTTACCAACCGCTCTGATTCCTCCAGTGAAAATGATATTAATGAGGCACAGGTAACCACAGTTATTGAATTTAGTGAATATTCAGTGTGATTTAATTATCTTCAGTTTGCTTATTTAGAGCATGCTTTTATTTAATTTATTATATTTAAACACTCACACCTTGGATATTAACCTTTAATTTTTAACAAAAAACAGTTGTATGAATTCATATAGCATGTTTTATCTATGTACATATAAAGAAAAGGAGGATTTATATTAATATATAAAACATTTTATTGTTTTAAATTTGGTTAAATAAATAACAACATGCATTAAAATTTTTATAAACTATTTTATTGACATAAGATTACTCAATCTTTCCCCTTTCCTGCTCACTGGAAAAAAGCTCCTGCCTGGAAAAAAAAACAGACTTTCTTTTCCAACTATGCCAGCTATCATTTGTCATATGAATAAAAATGATGTATTTCTCAAAGAAAAATATTTGGAAATAAATAAATTATGTTGAGTGTTTTAATTATGTAGTTTAAAAATAAGTTATAATGAATACAGTTTTAAAATATTTTATTGTATTTCTTTTGTCTGTGTATTTGTAAAGGATCTATGAAATGAGAATCACATTTATGTATAAATATATATATATATATAAACTGTGTCATCTTAATAGCATGTACAGGCGATTCCTATTGATTGTATTACTGATAATAGCATATTACTTTCATTTGCATTGTATTCTATAGACAAAAGGTTTCTTTTAATTGCATAGTCTTCATTCACAATTTTTAATTAATTGAATAAGAAAATGTTTAAAACCACAATTTTTAAAAACTTTTAAATAAACCAAAAAACCAATGCAAAAGAATCTTAATCTTATACTATTTAAAATATTTTTATAGAATCGGGGTTACATTGTCTAAGAATTCCTTTCTTTAAAAGGAATATTTTATTCAGTATCATGTTCTGAATTGCTATACTAATTTATAAGATTGCTACACAATTCTAATAAACAAACTGAGCAATTGCTAATCAGATTTTTAAAACAAAAAATGTTCCCTGCTTCATTGTACATTTAGTGATTTTTGTCGTCGTTTGATTTTATACCAGATACTGAAAGACTAGTCACATGACTTTAAATCAGCATTTCTGATAAGAGAATAATCCTGTTAATTGCATAAAATATTTACACATTATGCCTAGTATACAGTTCAGAGGAACCTACCTTATATATTATTTATATAACTGATAAATTATCAATAAAAGGGTTGCTTTAATCCTAATCTAGAGGCGTCATTAAATAAAACAAACTTTACTCTGATCCTAAATCCACTTAAAATTTCGTATAAACGATGGTCCATCTAATCACAGCAACACTAGCTTCATTATGAGCTTTCTGTATTACTTCTTGGAGTTTTAAAAATTATTTGTCATATGATTGTCTGTTTCATTAAGGGCTTTTTGTGCCCCACGTGTATGAAGTCGATGCCAAGTGCTGATGCTCTTCAGGAACATTTTGCCACAGAACACCAGGAAAACAGTACACAGAACAATGTTGAGGAATCACAGGGTGTAAGTTATGAACACAATATCTTACCAACAGATAATGATAGATGATAGAATAGATCAAACATATGGTTACTACCTAAAGATATGTTTCATAATATTTAATAGTTGTTGTCTTACCTTCATATGATAATATCAACATCATATTTGAAATTGAAACCATTATGAGGGCAAAACCCAAACTTTGAGTGGATGTGGGCTTGTTAATACCTAACCTATCCAATAAACAGTTGTTATCTAATTATCAATTTCATAAATCTGTTAGTTAATTTAGAACTCGTTCAATCTGTAAAATATACCATTTAAATATTGGGGCTGAAGAGGGGTGCCGTGAGGCATTTGAAGGGCACCTACAACGTACTCTTTAAATGTAAAACATGGAAATTTTAGGGCACCTATTGTCGCAAAAAAAGGGCACCAGAGATTATTTGGGGGGTGGGAGGCAAATTACCCCCCTCCACCCGGCTATGCTGGTCCCGTATACTATGTATTTAGAATATATACCAATCGAAAATCAGATATCATATAAAACTAAATAATTCTTGAGTTAAGATTTAAATTATTGAACAATTTATTATTAAATAATTGTATATATCATATCCACATCTCATTTTATTTAATAATAATTTCACAATATAATTCACTTTTAATTATTATGTAGCTTTTGCATCCTGCTTGATTTATATATTTAACAATGAATTCTACTAACATTGCTGTTTGTGTTTGTATAGTTTGACTTTGTTTTATTTAAGTGGATAGTCTCTCTAATCATTGTGAAATTTAACTGTCTTAGACAATCTACACAGCAAAAATAGTCACATATGTTTAACGTGAATTGGCAACATATGTTTCACATATTTTAAACATGTTGAACATATGTTAAACATGTTTGAAAACATGTTTCACATACATTTCTGGAACATACGTTTAACAGAACGCATGTTTAATGTATGTTTAACATATATGAGTATTTTTGGTGTTCTTTCCCTTGTAATCAACAAGGTATTCTTAGTAAATGTTCTTAACAATGATAAAACAGTTGTTTAAAGTAATTAGAAAAGTGGCCTTTGTAGGTGTACTTGATTCAGAAGTGTATAATGGATATTTAAAAAATCAAATTAAAAATACATGTACCTGCCTTAGCAACCAAGATGATGTCCATAGCAACAGTGAAACTTATAAATATCTACAGAAACCCTTTCCATGTTGTGTATGTCATTAACGTATGTTTTAACATTTATATAAAAAAACACTTTTATCACATGTTTAACATAGGTGTTTTTTAAACATGTTAAACATACATCCGCCTACTTACATGAAAATTTTACGTTCATGAACGTACGTTAAACATATGTGGCTAATTTTGCTGTGTATCTGAGACTTGCACAATGTCTGTAAACTTAATATCATGTCGTACAAATAATATATGTGAACATCAGAATTTATTTAAGTCAGGACATAAAGGTTTTACAAGCATAGTCCCAGGTGACAAAACAAAGTTGTCCCAGCCAATATTTGGGTGAAGTAATCGGCTATTAGGATTTATAACAACAAAAAACAACCCATATATTTAAAAACATATTAATTTGCAACACTAATACTCACACTTATTAAATTAAAATATATCTACATTATCTTAATAATAATATTGATATTATTGTTACATTTGTAGTAATAATTTTTGTTTAAAATCTCGGATCAGCAGTGTTTGGTTCATTGTGTTTTTATTTGGGCTGGAAGGGTTTTTATCTATTTATGTGAATAATGTCCTGTAACAGTTTGAGCCAGATTTGAGTTTTTTTTGCATTGGGAGTGTAGGATCAATCCTTATTGTCAACAAAGCTGGAGTTTTACCTGATTTAAATTGCTCCCCAACCAGTTCGTGACAGTCCCTGATTGGTAACAGCCTCTCGGTTGGAAAGTAAATACTAATACTTAAAATGTATTCTATAGAGATTTCACAGTTACAATATACCGTGTCTGATACTTCATAGCCAGTGATGAAATAGTGTTCTGGGGTGTCATTAAGCAACATTACTAATCAGATATAAGAAGAAAATAATATATGTGATCACGTAATATATAATTATGAGTTTTTGCTGCGAGATACCAGCATACCGGTAGTGGGTTCCCTCTCATTTTGCCTACAACACAGTTTGCCTACACCCATTTTGCCTACAGTATCAACATGTGGCATCCCCATTTAAAAATGGAACACTCCACATATGGTCGCCTGGTATAATAAAAATTAATAATAAGACAAATATTATTTTATTATAAAAACTATTTCCACAATACAACCATAATATCTGTGTGTTCATTTTAATTGATTCTTTTCTGTAAAGTAAGTAGTTTTTATAATAAATATTTGTCATATTATTTCACCATGTTATTTGTTTTTATTAATATGGGGACCATATGTGGAGTGTTCCACTTTTAACTGGGTATGCAACATTCTCAAACTGTAGGCAAAATGAGTGTAGGCAAACTGGGTGTAGGCAAACTGGGTGTAGGCAAAATGAGAGGACAGCCAGTAGTTATGTTAATTGTTATGTATATTTGCCTGTTTTACCTGTAGTGTGTGTTTTACCTGTATTGTGTGTGTTTTACCTGTATTGTGTGTGTTTTACCTGTATTGTGTGTGTTTTACCTGTAGTGTGTGTGTTTTACTTGTAGTGTGTGCGTTTTACTTGTAGTGTGTGCGTTTTACCTGTAGTGTGTGTTTTACCTGTATTGTGTGTGTTTTACCTGTAGTGTGTGTGTTTTACTTGTAGTGTGTGCGTTTTACCAGTAGTGTGTGTTTTACCAGTAGTGTGTGTTTTACCAGTAGTGTGTGCATTTTACCTGTAGTGTGTGTGTTTTACCTGTAGTGTGTGTTTTACCTGTAGTGTGTGCGTTTTACCTGTAGTGTGTGTGTTTTACCTGTAGTGTGTGTTTTACCTGTAGTCTGTGTGTTTTACCTGTAGTGTGTGTGTTTTGTAGGAGGGTTTCCTCTTATGTATATTTTCCTGTTTTACCTGTAGTGTGTGTGTTTGTAGGAGGGTTTTCTCTGTCCTGTATGTAAGAAGGCACTAACATCACCTGAAGCCTTAACTGACCACTACGAGAAAGTACACGACAACCCTACCCAACCAGCCAGAGATGTTGACTCGCTCGTACAAAACAATGAAAATGACCAATCACCAGAACTGGACATGATAAAGTTGCAGCTGCGAGGGTCAGAGGAAAGTCGGACATTGTGTAAGTGGTTAGCTAGGTGTCCAGTTATTAGATTGTCCACTGGTCACTCAAGATGAACCTGGCACTTACCATTTATTAATTGCTGTGAACAAATGAAGAGGTTTTTTTTTTTTTACTGTTTGATATCAGTGTGAATTTTTTTTTACAAATTTGCTAAGTCCTGTTTGATATCAGTGTGAATTTTTTTTTTTTTTTACAATTCTTAGTGCATGCATAAAACCCCCAGTTGATAAAACACAGAAACATGTTTGTATCACAATGTTGTACCAATACTTTATAATGGTGTTTGTTCTTTATTTTCCTTCCTTCCTTCCTTCCTTCCTTCCTTCCTTCCTTTCTTTCTATTTTTCTTTCATTTAGTTTTGTGTCTAATTTAGTCCAACATCTTGGACAGTTTTTCTAGTATTATAAACCAAATCAGTTAATTAATCCTGTTTAGACATTTTTTTTCTTTTTCATACAGATCACATTCTATTTATTTTCCACATTAATTCAGTCTCTATGTAATATTTCAAAAGCATATATTTTATTTTTTATTTAGTAAGCTCGGAAGTTCACCACCTGCAATCCCAGCTTTCAGCTTCAAACTCGGAACTGAAAAAAATTAAAGAAGATAAATCCAAGATAGAGCAGAAAACCGCTAAATTGGCAAGTCATTAAAATAAGATCGGCAGTTCAAACATTTAAAATATTTTTCTCTTACAAAACACAAATGTGTGTACCTGCACCTTTTAATAAATTTTGGTATTTTGTACTTGGTACTCACTAATATCATTCAGGCCTTGCTTTATTGGTATGTGATTCTAAATGTTCTTAATGTACAAATGAAGTTCTTATAGCACTGCAATTAGTCACATCACAATTGTGCACTTTTAAATTGATATGTTTCTGAAATGAGGAAAATAATTTCTAGTGATTGTAATTAAAAAAGATCCCTTCAATCAGGAATGCTTTTTCATTATAAAATTATCTTCTCTAATAAAGTGTTTTATTTATAATGTTATTTGTCATGTTACAGTGTTATGATATGAAGTTGATTTGACCACTCATCTGTTATGCTTTATCTAAACCTCACCATGTTGTTTAGTAGAGATTGCCACACAAGCATGTCTTACTATAGTTTTACTGGTATGAACACTGCTACATGTATGGTGATATTTTCTCTTTATATCTAGGCAAGTGAGATGGTGGAACTGAAAGCTAAGATTGATGAAAGTAAAGGTCAAAAAGCTGCACTGGACGATCACATAAAAACACTGAAGGTAAGTTAAAACATAAACTTTTATACTGGCCCGAAGTTTCAGAGTTTTTCCACTATTTCTACAGCGGTTTTTATTCATAAATCAGTTTATTTTATCCTGATTCACTTTATTTTATCCTAATTCAGCTCGGTTTGTTTGTAAAGGGTACATTTTTGTTTGTCACCTGGTCTCCATTATCTTTTGGTGTGTTAGGTTTTTAAATGTTTTATTTACACTGAGTAACTTAGGTGGACTATGTCAGGGTGCACAGTAAAAATGGCACAGGTAATAATGGCACAAGTTCAAAACTGGCAAAAAGGCATGTTTAATTAAAACAACAGGCAAATGGTGTGTTTGACACTTCGGATTAACTGTTGGATTTTCTTGTGATGTTCATTATAGTCATTGCACAGATTCTTTAAACACAGCTGGATATCTAAATACATCCTCTTCCTCCATTTCTGTGGGGTCAGACCAATTTCATCTTGAGCAGTGAGTGCACTAAAAGTTGCCTCTTCTTTCTGAAGCGCCATGATCATTTTGCAAGTGGAAGGGTGGTCGTAACCAACGAGATGGAAACTCTTGTTATTCCAGCCTTCACACTGATTGTTGTCCTTGGGTTGTTATTTAGTGTTCAGGTGGGAAGTTTTTCACCTTTACTCAATTTATCTGTTTTATTGTTTTCAGCAACAGCTCACTGACAAAGACCAGTACATTGGATCTTTAGAGTTACAGATGTCTCAGAGGTCTGTATTTTCTTCACTTTCATAATAATATATTTTATTTATATAGAGGGCCATTCAACATTTTGTTGATTTTAAAATTATGTTTTGAACATTTAAAATAACTGTAGAACACAATATATATGGTAGTTTCTTGGTCAGATTTTCTTCTTCTTTTTGGTTGTGTTTCTAACATTCTGTTTGGATTTTCCTTTTTCTTTTTGCTATACTTTTATTACAAATTACAAACAATTTAACTATTTCTGCATGATTTAAGTATTATATACTGACTAACAGCTAATAACTGAGAAATAAAATCATAATTTATAACAGTTTCTTATAAAGTCTAATACCAAGAAAAGATAGCACTTCTAGATATGTTTCACTATTCTGGTTTTGTTCTTTGATATCTGCTATTATACTTGATTCACTTTCACAACATTTCTATATTCCGTTTTCTTTATCTTTGAATGTATTGCAGTGATGACACTCCCAAAGAGAAACGGTAATACTCTTTCTTTCTGTTTCCAACACGCTGCTTCTGTTTGTGTATTTTTGTTATGTTTTAAACATCCAATTTAAGCTGTACTGCACAACAAACTATCATCATTTATCATTCTCACCCAAATACAACAAACTATCATCATTTATCATTCTCTTCCCAGATACAACAAACTATAATCATTTATCATTCTCTACCCAGATACAACAAACTATCACCATTTATCATTCTCTACCCAGATACAACAAACTATCATTTATCATTCTCTACCCAGATACAACAAACTATCATCATTTATCATTCTCTACCCAGACACATGAAAACATGATAAAGTCATTCCATTAACCATTTTATTAACCACACTCCATCATTTAAACAGTATGATAAACATTCCCATTCAATATTTCCATTATTTATCACTAGCCAGTGGTGATCAATTTACATGTCAAAGGGTGTAGCAGGCTTTTCTTTTTATTTGAGAGTAGGAGTTTGAAGGAAGAGAGTAGGAGGAGGAGATACTTTAAAGGAACTCTGGGTTTTTTTTTTTAAAGAGAAAGTAGACGGCACAAGTTTGCAAATAGACTGGTAAATGTGCAGCCAGCCGCCTTGTTTTGAAAACACTGGTGTAGTATGTACTATCCTATCTGTGATAGCAGGAGTTTAAAAAATCCATTGTTCCATATTAAAAACAGATGCAGGTTTTTTATGTAAACCCAGTGTTATAAATAAATAGGTTGGACACCTTATAGATACTGGTTAAAGAATGTGTCGTTAAAACATCATTCCATTTGATTTGTTTTCTCATTCTACCCAAATGTATTGGAATATCTTGTAAGAATGATAACATAATAACATAAAACAGTTTACCATATTGAACAGCACTCTTACAAGCATGTCCTCTGCACACGACACTAAAGGAACCAACCTATCAGTGATTCTGACAAGTTATTACTGCAGACAAAATTATACATTTTCTTTTATATATATATATATGTGTGTGTGTGTGTGTGTGTGTATACAGTTATTATAAGACTACCTGGCATGATGTAAACAGCTGTGTTAATTGTTATCCATGTCATCAATGACAAATCAGTAATAGGGTGATGATCTTCATCGTGTTGATGAGATGATCATATGTTTGTAATAAAAGCTCAATGAGAATTGTTATTCATGTCATCAATGACAGATCAGTAATAGGGTGATGATCTTCATCGTGTTGATGAGATGATCATATGTTTGTAATAAAAGCTCAATGAGAATTGT
>JAULBS010034285.1:0-10190 GCA_032355785.1 Symmetromphalus regularis
CCACCCACAATGTTTACTTGCTTTTGTCGTGCCTGTAATTGATATGATATTTTAGCCCCACCCACAATGTTTACTTGCTTTTGTCGTGCCTGTAATTGATATGATATTTTAGCCCCACCCACAATGTTTACTTGTTTTTGTCGTGCCTGTAATTGATATGTTAAAGCTTATCCTAAAAAGACACCCTAATGATTACTTGTAATATTTATGTCAAATGGTTCAAAGATTTTTCTTTTGTTTTTCATATTATAGTTTTGTATTCGATAGTACATGCATTCGATTTTCTTAAAACTCACCTGGTAGTCTTTCTTTTGACTTACACATAACTTTAATAAATGAAAGGAAACATCGCGAAACCCCTCTTAACACGGTGCCCATGTGATTTCTTGTAACCGATACGTTACGTTTAGCAAACAGAAATGTATATATTAATAGCCTATTACTGAATAACGACCACACTAAGTGGTTTTAAACCGACCGGGTGCTCTTTTTAAAACGACCCCGATGGCAAAGAACGACAATCAACAAAGGATCGAACTAACAGGGCAGAACATCTGAGAAACAAATTCTTCCAAGCCGTTTGGCGTTCAAGTGTTTTCTAACATTTGACTTAAGACATTCTGAAATCAATATTCTAGCAAGAACTTTAGAAACTGGAGCTTAATTAGTCTGTGTTCAGAATCACCTCATTCATACGAAATCTGATTAAAGACAGAAGCATTTCCCCTCGTTACTTTCAACCGTATCATCTCCGGTTACTCCAACCATTGCCGGATGTTGACATTGCGCATGACTGGTAAGATGCGCACGACGCTCACAGATCTCAAGAGAATTCCAAATTTGCTGTCCCTCCTTCTGACTGGTGGCAATATCCGCTTCGCGCACCCGCCAGGAAACTATTACAGACAGATCAAAAATTTCTTTCTCTTCACAATGACTTTGAAGTTTATAAAATGAAACATAGAATGTTCAAATTCTTTATATTACAAACACGTTGTGAACTTGAACTTTCCAAACATTTTTCAAATTCTTTTTTTTTCCTATAGACATAATGTTTCGTTTTAATTTTGGCTTTGTACAACTAAACAAATCTGTTGAATTAAATTTCATTTTAAAACGTATTTTTATGATTGTCTCTTCGCAATAATAATTATACATGTATTTGTGTGTAATATAATTGTACATATATTTGTGTGTAATATAATTGTACATATATATTTGTGTGTAATATATTTGTACATATATTTGTGTGTAATATAATTGTACATATATTTGTGTGTAATAGAATTGTACATATATTTGTATATAATATAATTGTACACATATTTGTGTGTAATAGAATTGTACATATATTTGTGTGTAATAGAATTGTACATATATTTGTGTGTAATAGAATTTGCATATAAAAGCCACTTTTGTAGATCCGGGTGGTCATTTTTGACAGATAATTATTATACGTCTGCAAATAAAGCTATATTTTAAAAAAGGAAGAAGCAGGGAAACATATTTATTTGCAATAAATCATCATCCACGATTTAACAGCTTACACAAATAATAATAATAATAATTTAATATAATAATAATATCCAACACATCTCTCAACTATATGAAGTTTCGGCATCCTTAGATATCAATAGGCTCTCTGAGCGAAAAATATTAAATTAATAATAAAATAAATATATCAATATATTATTAAACTTTAATTACTGTTCTGTCCTTTCACTTTCCTTTCTTAAACTATATCTTATTTGATATTTATAGCACTGATGATCTTCTCTTTGTTTTCCTTTTTATTAGAATTTTCAGTTAAATTTGAAAACAAAAATATAGTCGCCAGTACTACCACTATTATTATATATTATGTAATTAGGAGGGGGCATCGTAAGTTGGATAACTTCTGCCCAATCCTTTTGTGTATGATTCATATGTAATAATATATATTCATCCATAATATGTTTTCAAACAGATAAGCAAATATTGCAAATTTCTGTAATTAAATTCTGAATTTAAAAGCTAAATAATATTTCGTATCAGTTCATTAGAATAGAATCCACGAGACAGACACAATTATAAACGTTAAACACAAAGCTGAATACAGCAGAACGTTTTTTTTCCGACATCGTGTCTGCCTATACGGTGAGGAACTTACGTCATGTTTTTGAACATATGATAGGTTTTTTTTCAATTTTTTTTATAAGATAATCAGAATTATTTCCCTTTAAAGTGAATGACGCATTCAATGTTGATATAAACAAAGCACACGACATATCGAATGCAGATATAGACGATGCAGTAAAGTGCTACGTTTTTATATATACATGATGGTATACATTGCTTATAATCAGTTTCGGTCAGTGATTCATTATACTTATTTTTCAATAAATTAATTACCACACTTACACAAGGAAGTTTTATGTGTAACATTTTTGTAGTGAATGTTGCACAACCTCTTCTTGTGTCAATAGTGAATGTTGCACAACCTCTTCTTGTGTCAATAGTGAATGTTGCACAACCTCTTCTTGTGTCAATCTGTGACGTGTGTTCACGTCAGACGTTGAAAATCGCGTCTAATTAATGATGTGTTTGAAAATATATGATGTTCCAATTTATATGACAGTACGATACTTAAACGCATGTCGTTGTTGCTTAATTGTTTTGATCAACGGTGTGAATAAAGTATAACAGCTTGGGTAATATCTAAATATCAGCAATTATCTATATTTTTGTAACCAACTTTTATATATTACTCATGTATTAGTAGCCTCTGTATCACACGTGTGACAGAAATAATAAATGTCAGAAATCACAGCGTCACACTGGAACTGGAATGCAGTTTATTAAATTAAAACCGAGTCGCCATCAGATGACGTCAGTTTATCGCGTCCGTCAATCTTGCTGCGTCTGCCAGGCTCCAAATTGCGTTTACGTCGCGCTAGCGACACGTGGCACGCGACTTGCACGAGGCGGGAGACGCCATATTGCTCGGGACAGACGACTCTGAAAATGACCACAAGTATTTCACCGGTAACAAAACAATTTTACAGCGATATAATTCAGCATGTCCAGCTAACCTTTCAATCTCGATCCTATTTTGTGAAAATGAGACTGGAAGATTAAAAGAACGATATGGATATGGAATTCATTACGTCACATTTTGGCGCTGCAAAATCCTGGGTATCATCAACTTATCCTGTTGAAATGAAGTCTGCAGTATACACGATTAGAAACGACTAATTGTTTTGGAAAAGAAAATCTCACTAAAAATAGTCTTCTTTAAAAATGAAATAAATTTTTAGATCTTGCACAACCATTTCAAAACATTTGTTTTTCCAATTAGGTTCTTGGTAAATATAGCTCCTAAATAAAGCATGTTGATTTATTAATTATCGGCTATTGAATGACAAACATTTTGTAATTTGACACGTAATCTAAAATTGGAGTCAACCTCCAACGGGTTTTGAACCACTGTCTTCAGCTCGAATCCTACCACCTGTGACCGAGCCTCACTAACAATCAATGCTACTGGTTGAAATAATCTTAATATGACGTGCTAGTTAATCCAGAACCTGGACCTAACCCTTCCTTGTAAAACTTTCTTTGGGTTTCATAATGTCAGATCACTTTATTATCATCACAGCGCCATACAAATTGTGTGACGTCATCAGGATTTATTAGTGTGAATTTTAAAAGGTTTATAAGCACGTTATCAAAAGAAAAGTGGAGTTGAAAGTATAAAAAATAGCATGGCTAAGAACTGAAATCCATTGGGTTGACACGTGACACGGAAGCAATAAAAGATAACACTGTAACTAAATAAACTAATAACAAACTTTCCTAATACTGTGAAAGCATTGTGCCACACGTAAGTATATTCTGAAAAGAGCTTTATCGACTTGTGTAACAAAATATCCATTGAACCTAGCTATGATTTTAAAAACAACAAAATTTTAGTAGTTCAGATTTCAACAGTAAAACAATACAACACTAATATAATTTGTGTCGAAAACATTAAATTGAAAACATTTCCACCTGATTTTACGAATGTATTACCTGTATCTTATGACATTTTTCTGTAAAGTGAACTCATCGCGAAAATTGACCACACCGTAACGAAAACGTATAATTTCAACGACACTTACATAGAACGTATCGCATTAATCAAAATATATTTGTTCTGTACTTTCACCCACATTGTTATTGTCACGTGAGAAAATGCAGTTGACAAGGAAATAGTAATTACGGGCTAGTGCTCTTTGGCGCTAATCACAGCTATGCAGAACCAATATTGGCGCCAAATTATACGGTGTTCAATTTTTATGGTTATGGTAGTTTTAGCAGGTGGGTTTGAAGTTCTGAGAAGATCACATATGAGTTATATTTGAAGCATATTCCAGAGTGTTGACGGTGTGTATTATTTAAACAATTAAAAGAAGCATGTTTGTTTGTTTGCATGTATGTTATATGTGTGAAATTGTATGCTAATGGTAATCCCAAATCCAGTGGCATTGGAGCCAATTGTAAAGTGTTATGTTGGAAGTGTTTCACGTAAATGTTTAAATATATTTTTAATTCCCTCCATACAATCCAAAAGGTAGGAAACTGAAAAGCAGTAGTCGGATTTTTGGTTTTTTTTTTTTCTCAGTAAATTATTTGAAATGATTCATCTGCTTATATTATTAATATCAAATCTGAATAGAATTTATTTTCTTTAATATTTTGAGTGAAAGAATGCTTCACTGTTGTCTCGTCGCACTGAATTTTGATCCGACCGTGGTCACATAGGCTTATAGTGAAACATTTTACAACCGCAACACACAATAAATAGTGAAGTGTTACATATTCAGTGTTTCAACATACAAATAATGCATGTTTCATATGGATTAAAAACTGAAATTATTTTCTTTTACAATATTTATTTATAGGTACACATTTGAAAAATTACAATGACAAACTTTATTCACTCTTACTCGTTTGGTTTGACAAACTTGATCGAGTACAATTACCCTTAAGACAAGTGATGGGTTTATGACTTGATAGTGCTACATAAAGGTCACATGTATTCTCGTCTTATTATGACAATGGTAAATATAAATTGTGTATCGATTTAGCAATTTATAATCCTCGCTTTGAACCGATATGAAAACAGTACAAAACCCAGACTACGCGACCACCATGTCGGTATGTTTGATGTAAATCCACCCGATCTCAAGCGCACCTGTGCGTTTCCACTCAAGCACCCATATCCTCTTGTACATCTGGTTTCGCAGCACTGCTAGCATGCCGGTAAATCTAGGTCGTCTAACTTTGCGGCTATTTATCTTGATATGCTGAACTCACAATAATGACGTAAGGGGTAAAAGGTACATCTTCTAAACACACATCGGTCTTGTAAGTTTGAGAGCTAATCAAGATAAAAGATAAGGGTGGAATTTAACGGCAGCGATCTCGGGGTAATAAATGACGGTCAAATTGTTTGTGTCGTTGTCAATGTAGGGTGTTGAAAAGTCAGATAACTGTCACTGAAGGACAGCAATGTTTTTTTAAAAGCTACAATGTCTAGAATATATTTTTTATATATTTAATATTTCCTTTCTATGTTACATGTCACAAACACATACATTAAATGAATAGTGGCTGTCTTTTTATTTATAAATATTATTTCTAATTGTTTTACTGTTATTAGTATATTATTATTAATTATTATTTTTCTTTTTTTTTAAACTCGAAAAGTCCCGCTACCCTTTGTACTATGTTGTACAAATTGCAGCAGGATTTAAAAGTTTAAATATAGTCGACGATATTATTGATAGGAAAACGGAAAGGACTGGTTGTATAACAACATCCAAGAAGATTTGTTTATTAGCGGCTTTTAGGTGTCAAACATGTTTGTTTTACGACTCATGGTCTTCAAAGAAAATTCGCTATAGCCGCATAGGCTACTCTTTCCGATTAGCAGCAAGGGATCTTTATATACAATGGCTTTTCATATCCCTTTTATAGACCTCTGGTCGATGTAAGTGCCATACACCTACACACTAAAGGCCTGCTGAGCACTTTCTAGGTTAAAGAGAATATAGATATTAAAAATCCATACTTTGACTGGGATTTGTTCCCAGTACCACTACAACGCTGGAAAGGAATTATTTTTAAAAATAGAAAATTAAAACACACACACACACACACGCACACACACACACACACACACACATACACATACACACACACACACACACAACCACATACACACACACACACACACACACACATACACACACACACACACATACAAATGCGCGCGCACACACATACAAAAGCCCGCGCGCACGCACACACATACAAGCACGCACACATACACGCACGCACACGCACACACACAAAGGCACGCGCGCAAGCCCGTAACTCCTTCTAAATAGTGTGGTTATCTAATTGCAGAATTTCTGCAATGAACGTCCTCTTGTTTATGAAATATATGACTCTTGATTCAATGCATACTTTCTTTTTTTGGTTGAGTATATTAAAGAATTTGTGCCAAATCCTGGAACAAAATTAATTTTGCTCGACAGAGTTAACGAAAGCTAAGGAATGAATATTTCTTAATGTGCCTTTAACAAATATGTAATTAAGGAACAATTTCTAATCTAAAGCATTAATTATTAGTAATATTAGCCATAACATCTCTGTAGAACTTTAAATAGTAAATGGTGAACATTGCATATCATGAACCTACGAGATTCTTGGAAGAGATTCTAACAACGTCAGCGGTCCTGTGTCCACTCGTGTCCGTAGGACCCCTGATCAATATAGCTCATAAAAACCCTGGCCGGTAAAATGTTTTGATTGGTTGCTTCTCCTGATGGGAAGAACCAATCACAAGTCTGCTTTCAAAGCATCGCCCTTCACCTTATCGATGTAATAATGAATCACGGAAGAGACGAAAACATTGATGTGTTTGTAAATTTAAGTGGAAAAACTATGACACAATGAATTATCTACAACTTTTAAAAATAAGGCGACTGTTATAATGTTTAACTGCGCAATGAAATACACCAGGTTTTGTGTATCATAATCTAAACTGAACGGAAATATACCGATCTGGCTTTTTTTTTTAAAACGAGCAATCTGATTGGATAATATTTTTAGCATGATATCACCAAAAATGTTTTTGTATGTTGGTGAGGGGTCCCACAGACACGAGTGGTCCCCTGACGTCGTGAAGATGCTTGATAACTTGAAACGATTTTCCGTCTGCAGGGCTGAGAATGGCAAATGAGAAAAACAGTTGATTTTTTAAATTTATTTTTATGTAAACAGAGAGGTACATTTCATGGAAAACCAACAAGCTGCACATTTCCTTTCATTGGGCTTTTTTGATATCACAAGCCAAAAACGGGCATTTTTTGGGAGGGGGTGAAGCGACCGATCCTGGGGAGGGTTTGAGAGGGGGCAGTGCCTCCTTTTCCTCCTTAAATTCCACTTAAATTTGTTTTTGCTTGTCATCAATTTATCCCTGTCGCCGAATTCCATTGAAACAAGTTGTCTCTAACGCGAATTTTACAAGCTATGGTCACGTTGCGGAGACAAGTTTATGGGCGCAGCCATACTGGATTTCCATGTGACTGCTTTCGACCAATAAGAGCCCAGAGATCCTCTGTGCTTTGCAATTTTCCGTAGAACGTCGGATATGGCCGAAGTGATCCGTGGGAAACTGAAGTAAAGCGTGATCCTTCACCTGTTTTTGACGAGAGTTGTTTCAAAACTATTTTTTATTTTCCGAGAAACATTTCTGCCTAAGATCAGGCTTTTTTCAATGCTTAGAAGAGAAACGGCCAAAAAAATTAACCTCACCCCTCTCCAAATTATTTCATCGGATTTAGGCGATTCATAAGATCGATCCTGGCCAGATAAAATCCGCGCAATTCCGCGGTCAATTATCACCCCTGCCGTCTGAAATATTTGAATATAATTAATATTGAATGCATACTTTACAAACCTATTGAAATTTACCATGTAAATAACGAAGTTAGCAATGAACCTACGGGTTTCTTGGTAGCTTCTTCCATTTTCCCTTTGAAGTTCTTTATATCGTGATTCTGTCTTTCTTGTCTTCTCAAAGCTTCCAGAACTGCGGTTACTCCCTGTCCAAACGATGCAGCCTCCAGTTCGCCCTAGAAACATCACAATATAATATACTCAACGTTTAAAAAAATATACCAAAAAACCCAACTGTAAAGTTTGTTTTATTTAACGACACCTCTAGAGCACATTGATTGTTTATCATATCATCGGCTATTGGACGTCAAACATATGATCATTCTGACATGTTTCTTTAGCATAAACCCGCCGCCACAACATTAGCTACTCTTTCCGATAAGCAGCAAGGGATCTTTTAGAGATAGCTGGTAGAGGTACTGGGATCAAAACTCAGTCGGGCAGAGGTATTTTTTTTTTTTATTTTTTTTTTTTAGTCATAGGCATTTTAATATCGATGCCAGTTCCAACCCAGAGTGAGTGCTCCGCAAGGCTCAGTGGGTAGGTGTAAGCCACTTACACCGACAAGTGTTCCACAACTGGTTTAACAACGGCCTTGATAATATGTGCTCTCGTGTCTGTGGGAAAGCGCATATAATTAGATCACTTGCTGCTAGTCAGAAAGAGTAAACAATATGGTGGTAGTGGGTTTCCTCTAAAGACTATGATTCACAGAATACCATATGTCAGACTCCTAATAGCCGTGGAATAAACAAGGTGCTGAGATGTCATTAAACAGACACTACTCTCCTTTCAGAGGAGATTTGCAAAAAGCCACAAAGGCTACTCTTTCTGGTTAGCAACACAGAATATTTAATGTACTCTTTCCCACATAGAGGACAACACTTAGCATAGCCTTTGATAAACTAGTAATGAGCCATTGCAAGTGAAATGGACCTACCCACTGAGCCTTTCGGAGCACTCACTCTGTTGGAGCAGGAATCGGAATTTAAAATTCAATATCTGTCAGTAACTTTACTACACCAGAGCGTCGGTTAAAAACAACACAGGCAGAATTAATAAACTTATAACCGAATTCAAATAACCATAACTCCATAACCAAATTAGATATAGTTTTATACAGTTTAGATCATTAGAAACAGCTCGTTCTACTTTCTGGTAATATAACTATCTCAAAATATCCAGATGGTGCTATGAGATTCATTTCGTAGTGGTAGGTCACATATATGGTCCTCGGGGAAATAACGTAATCCATTTTCTTCATAACGTACTTGGGTTTGTGTAGACATATGTTCTGAGATGCCCACATAAAACTCAGACTAATCAAACTAATGCACTGTTGATGATAAAATCAAATATTTAAAGGGGCAAAGCTAATTTTACGGCCACAAATATCGGTAGCTGATACCAACATAGCGACTTGGGGCGTTGTTTGTGTCTGTGTAAGTATAATGAGTTTTACTGTCAATATGTTTTGCTGGAATTTATGTAGATAGATATATAGAGTCAGTTTTAATTTGCCACCGCTGTTTGTTTCTACATGAAATTACATTAAACCTGGAATACAATAGGGGTGATTCGGGTAAACACGGATTTCAATAAAATGCGGACGATCCTTACCCCCACATCGATTGCATTCCGTTTTTGTACGTGAATTCGTCCTGTGTTGCTAAAAAAAAATTGCTTTTGAAACTAAATGCAATGTGTTTGACATCCGCACAAACACGCGTCGTTTAATAGTCTAAGTTTAGACAAGCAAATTTGTTTTATTATAAACTCTTTTCGATCCCAAACGACCTTGAATACATTTTCATCTGGAAAAATACAATTTGATTACCTATTACGATATTCTTTTTTATTTATTATTTGATTACGTTGTGGTATTTTAAATCAGACACAAGTATTAAAAAGCATAAGTTTCTGAAAGTAAAGAAATAATTAATGTCAATTTACTGTCTGTATTTACCCGACATGACTGCATTTCCAAGATTTAAGGTGCCCTTATTTTCTTTTAATTTCTGAAGACCATACATATTTAGCCAATGGCTGAACTTGATTCGAGCGCCATGAGAAAACAGCCAATCCATTTTAAACAATAATTATGCAGGGATTTCCCGGTCTCGCACCGGCCTCCGTGGCGCAGTGGTTAAACTATCGGACTCGAGGCTGGTAGGTACTGAGATCAAATCTCAGTCGAGGCA
>JAULBS010034297.1:0-10190 GCA_032355785.1 Symmetromphalus regularis
GGCCGTGGTATGTGCTGTCCTGTCTGTGGGACGGCGCATATAAAAGACCCCTTGCTGCTTATCGGAAAAGAGTAGCCAATGTGGCGGCAGCGGGTTTCCTCTAAAACCTATGTCAGAATGACCATATGATTGACATCCAATAGCCGATGATGATATAAAAATCAATGTGCTCTAGAGGCGTCGTTAAATAAAACAAACTTTACTTTTCTCAATTATGAGGCCGCATGACGGAAATAAACAGTTATGTGTATTAAACGGTCATTAAACAGTCATACAAATATATAAAGCTAGGAATAGAAGGTTTAAATTATGAATTTGCTGACATGTGGATCTACAGATATTGGCTATTGTGAAGTAGGGGGTGGATGCAACCGTGACCTGTGATCGTAATAGCCTTACTTGAGTACATTCATTAAAGTCAATAGAGCTTGTGAAAAAAACGTTAACTGTCAGGACTCGACGCGAGCTTAACGCCGATTAACGGAATATTGTGCACAATACAAATTCACTTTCATTTCACGGTGTACCGCATGTCTGGCTCTTTTAATAGTATTCATGTTTACACCAATTTCCTGAAATAATGGGCTTGACCGCATGAACTGTGCTAACGATGGCTGCTGCTGGTGCGGCAGGATACATTCACCTTAAAATATATATAATACTGAGGTGGTAATGAACACAAACATAAAGTACCCAGTATCCAAGATACATAGCAGAGGTGGATTTAGAGGGATGACCTGATTGCGTGCAATTGTAAATGTAATATTTACTACACTTAAACTATCATGTAAGTTCTTCTTTGAATTGCACCCTCTTGTAAAACAATTTCTGTCTCAGGTCTTATTGAACTATTGTGATAATGTAGTATGAAGTCTGCATAATAAAATAATGTATATGATACGTAAAATGCATATGTGAATGGATTGTCAAAATATGTCACAATAATATGTCATGTGATGAATATGCAATAAAATAATAATAGAATTTGCAATTTGTGTTTTTTTTGTGTGAATTATTTGGCCTCTTGATAAAGTATGAAAAACTGTTTCTTTCTTTCTGTTCCTTTTTTTTCTGTTTCCTTTTTTCTTACCCAATTTTGTTTCTCTTTTTCCCCGGTTCCTTTTTTTTTTATTTCATTCTTTCCGTTTACCGGTCCTGGCGCAGAACTTTATGAAAATAAAATTTTAAGAAACTTTAAGGCATCAAAGAATGCTTCACAGCATATTATTTTTAATAAATATTTTGACTTCTAGCATTAATTGTGATCTCATTCTAATGTCATACGACGTGCAATTTGTCTTCCGATTTGACTGTAAATGTTAAGTATTGCTATAAGGAAAAGACCATTTAACATATCCAAATATATTGTTTGATCAGCAACTATTAGGCATGTTACATCATCTACAGAAGAAACCCAGTGCCATAACATTGACTATGGTCTTCCATTAGCAGCAAGAGATGTATTACATGCAGTTCATCACAAAGGACAGCATGAAACATTGTAAAAAAAACTGAAAATCATAAAATATTAGCCATATGAAGGTCTAATGAGGTTCTTAAGTGTAAATCCTGGGGTTTGGGGGGATAATTCCCACAATTTTTGAAGAGGGGGAATGCCATTATAATTACCCTCCCCATTTTTTGCTTCATAAAATTGAAATTAAAATGTCTAAATGATAATCTTTACAAGTATTTCTCTTTATTGACAATTTGTACCATGTAGTCTTAGCACAAATATACCAAAATACACTGGGGGTCTATAATAGTGTCAATCCTGTGGGGATGGGTGGGACACATCACCCCGCTTTTGGACAAGGGAATTCTCCGTACCCCCGCCTAATTTCCTGGAAGCGATTTTCACCCTTGATGAGGTATAGTGAAACAGCTTTTTTATCAGTGGCAAGTAAATTTTGTGTACTGTTATTAATACTTGTACATACAGGTAATAGTTTTTGACTTTATTCATATACATTTAAGTAGATCCAAAAGGGGGTCTTCATCCTTCTTTCGGTTGCCACTTTTACTTTTTCTCCTTTATATTTAGAAACCACTTTTTTTAATTCCTGAATTCATACCTGATGTACATTTGTCCGATTTTTGTTTTAAGATGCATGTATCTGTTAATATCATGAAATTTTGTTATTTATCGTATAATTTTTATTAAAAAATTACCACATAATTTTGTGATCAGCAATCAGTAGAAATATGTTATACACACGTAAAGACCTCAGTAAGTGGTAACAAATAGAGACATCTGCAAAATTACTGGTTTCATCAGCATTCTTGCATTTTCAATTAACATCATGATGTCACTGTTGAACAGGAGTAATCACACAAGGAACAGATGTAAAGCTGCTACATATTGTGAGAACCATATAATTGCATTGTGAAAAGATTTATGGATGCGAGTCTATATCCATTAAAATGCTCATGTAGAGATAACATCAATGCAAATGATGGTAGAACATTATCAAAACCATGGATTGTTACAATTACATTGTCTATGGTTCAGTTATTTGAAACACATTATACTTTATTTGCACACAGATAATCAGTTTTCATTGGATGCAATCAACATCATGATGTCGATGTTGAATAAGAGAAACCACATGAGGAACAGATGTATTGCAACTATTCAGGTCTAATAGCCTGATATGACCTGTTAAATAATAGCTTACAATAATGGCTTTATTTCAAAGATGAATAGATGGAAATAATTAATTTTGTTTTATCAGTATAAATGTCCTCTATCAATCAATTTGTACCAAACATTGAAGAAATGTTTCTGTCACAACTTTTAATAAACACAAAACACACACACATGCAATGATGCATGCTACGTAGCTTTATTATTTAATTTAGTCCATTTCAGGTGCACAGGTTTTAAGGAAAGGGTTGTTCAATTGTTTTTGGTTTCCCATTTTTAAGGCATATTCCAGTGAGGATATAAGCAATACTATTTAACTTATGTTGGGAACTATTGAGAACCTTAATGTAAGTATCCATTTCTGCTAATTTCCTCTTTTTTTTAATACATGATGTGAAAAATAGTTTTTTAAAAACGAGGGGATTTACACCCCTTAACACTACCACCCACTGTGTGTCTGTTACTGCATTTTCTACAATAGCAACAAAAGCTGGATGGATTTGATTATCTATAGGAAAGCAGATTATGTTTTCACCAAGAGTTAAAATACGATTGTCTGAGAAAATGACCGACACCATTAACTTTGTGACTTCCAAAATGGCAATTAGACCTTCACCACTAAAGGTCTAAGCAGTATTCAGAAACCTTTCATGGACACCTAGTATTATCACCATTTTGACTGTGACTAATGAGTGCAGACTCATATAGGTTTCCCCATACTTCCCTTGGAATCTTTAGAGTGCAATTTTTTTTTTTAATATAACAATTTTGTGGTTCAGTTTACAAAATACTCAAAACAAACACATTTAAGTAATTTGTATAAAATTACTTTATTTCTAAGTTTATCCTCCTTGTACTGCTTATACCAGTTTGTTTAAACTAATGAGTTCATCATGACCTCTGTGCTTTGTTTGTGTAAACTGATTGGTTCATCATGACTTCTGTGCTTTGTTTGTGTAAACTGATTGGTTCATCATGACTTCTGTGCTTTGTTCTTGAGATTACTTTTGTGTTTTGTCTTCATCACAGCTTTACTTTCATTCTGCTTGTTGAGTAATAAAGTTTTAGATTTTTTGTTTGACTTTTCAGATGTTGCTTTGATTCCCGACTGGTCATGTGAAAGTTTCCTTTTTTGTCTCACATCCTTAATGAGTTTCCTTCAAATAAAAACAAATAAATTATATTATAAAAAAAAAAGTAGACAGCTATTTACTCTGAACCAATACTGGCATAAAGGATGTAATAAAATGTAACCTGGACATACAAAAAAAGACATTATTTCATGGAATGCATAAACGAAACATTTATTTTAATATTATATACTCAATAAAGTCATAAATAGACAGCAAGGAGACCTTTTTAGTGCTATTGAAAAGAGCATTCATTTATTCAATATAAAATAAATATAAAAACTAAAATGTAAACTTTATTTCTTTGTTTTCCAAAACTCTTCATTTTCAGTATTTTTGGGTGCCATGAGTTTTAGACTGGGACCACAAAAAAAAGAGACTCAGATAAGTCCCAGGGACCCGAATTGTAGAACAAATTTTAAAAGTCAAGGTAATACCATGTTGGACCAATATGACATACAAGTAAGTTTAAAAATTAAACAAAATAGTGATAAGATATAATAAAACTATTACATACTTTTTCCAGTTTTGTTTCTGGATGTCGTGAAGTGGTGTAGTCGAGATCCTGTCACGACTTGTTTTACTTTGAGATAACTTTTTCTTTGTCTTCCTGCATAATAAAAAACGTAATTAAAATAATTCAACCAAAGATACAAGTAGACAGAAAAAAGAATATAAAAAGAAGTGTATGAGAAACATACACCATTATTTAAAATCTTGTCAGGCATATTGCTGAGCTGGAGGAAAAAATGAGCACTTATACCACCCACCACCGCCCCCATTATATATATATATATATATATATATATATATATTGCAGTTACCCATCTCCAATATATCTACATAGTTGGCATGCTTTGATGACATAAACTCTGATATACTTCATAACTAGATTTCGTGTGTTCACAACTAGAACAAAAGAATTATTTAACAACATTCAAAACACTGGTTAATTAGTGATCATTAAGTGTTGAAATCATAGTATTTGCAAAACATAGTCTTCAGAGGAAACCAGCTACTACCAGAATGTTTGACTGCTGATAATCTTACACTGATGTCTTTCAAATGAAAGTAGGAAACATTCAGATAATAAGATTTTATTATGTTATGTGTTTTTGTGGAATGGGCCAAGTTAGTATTGAATAGAATACTTTAACGTAATGCCAGATAGACTATATATGTTCTTACTTGTCTGGTGGCTTCATGTGCAGCATATAGTCTGGAACAGGACACCCAGCTTCCTTCATCACATTGGCTATGCTGCAATCACAATGTGACATCACATACAAAACTCGACATAGTCATAGTGTATATATCAAAATAACAGCATCATGAAAATACATCAAAAACAACAACAAAAGAAATGAATGTTTCTTTAATGACCCTCTACACACTGTTTAATCAGCAGCTATTAAGTAACAAACATGACCATACTGAACACTTTGTATGAACAGGAAAATATCAAGATTAGTGAACAACCCCTAAAAGAAACTTGATATACTTTATATCTGCTACCAATCTACTAATACTGATTATTTTTAAACATGCGAATTCCAATCAGTCTTGAATCATAACGTAACCCCTTATAGACAATGTTTTCTTTTGTGCTGGGGATCATTAAATAAATAAATCTTAGTGTGCACGACTACTGCATCAAGTTATTGAACTTTCTCTGACCTTCTAAGATTTACTGTATCATCTTCAGTGAAAAACGTAACTGCTTTCCCTTTGCGTCCAGCTCGACCTGTCCGACCTAAAATTATTTTTGAAAATATTACAACAAAGTTATATATTCTTTAAACATCACTGAGCCTAATAAGTTACAAGCCCTATAACATACTTATAATTTTAAAATATTATATTTATTACAATTTTATGAAAATATATAAATAACTCTGCAGTTACATTATTCCATTCATTTACCAGTTGTTTAGAACTAATCTATCAAAATGTCAGGTAACTGTTCTATCTAGTAAAATGTAATATATCGAATAATTATGCAGTAAGACAATTCATATAATGATGGATAAAATATAATTCAAAGAGACTTCATATCATGAAACGGATTCTTACCAATTCTGTGTATGTAACTGATTGCACTGTTAGGGAAGTCGTAGTTGATTACAAGATTGATGCCCTTGAAATCCATGCCGCGACCCATCAATTCTGTGCAAATCAACACCCAGATTTTACCACAGCGAAAACACTTCACAATGTTGTCTCGCTGAAAAACAAAAACAAAATCCTAATTAGATATTGTATGAAAAATGTTGTGAATGTTGTTAACGACACCAACATTATTGTGGAATGTAATAAAGTTCTTTATCTTTCAAAGAGGAACTGAGATGCAGGTAATTTATTTTCTGTGACCTCAAAGTAATTTTTTATGTTTTGAAAAAATTCAACATAGGAAGACAAAACAAGGTTCCTTTTCTCAAAAACAATAAATACAATAACTTACTCGACATCCAAATTATTTATTCTTAGTCCTTTATATCTCTAATTTCTTTTAGCTTATAAGTTATTGTATTTTGTTAAAGCATAAAATAAAATATATTTTGTAATACAAAATAATCCTGTGTTAAGACAAAACTGTTGTTGTATATGGTCTGCATGCATCACATCCACACTGATTCCCTCATATTTTATAATACACACAAAGTAATCCTGTGTTAAGACAAACCTGTAGTTGTGTACGGTCTGCATGCATCACATCCACACTGATTCCCTCGTATTTTGTAATACACACATAGTAATCCTGTGTTAAGACAAACCTGTAGTTGTGTACGGTCTGCATGCATCACATCCACACTGATTCCCTCGTAGATGAGCTCATGAAACAACTCCTTAGCGCGCTCCTTCGACTGAACAAATATTAACACAGGAGGCTGAACACCCTGAAAACAAGAACTTTATTTTAAATAATTATTGTTCAACTTAATTTAGAAATGAGTAACAAGTTATGATTTTGTAGTCAAAAGGTTGCATACAATAACTTAAATTTCAATAGATGCATTTAAATGGATATTTCAAAATTATATTTAATGCTGCTACAGATGTCTTATCTCATCATTAAATCCCCCATACCCTCATTGTTTGAGAATAAGACTTTGAAAATAGAGTTTGTGTACATAGCCTCAGTCTGATAAAAACAGTCATGCTGATGGTATTTTATTTATTCTTGTTTTAAATTTCAAACACAAAATACAAGATTCTTGTCTGTTCATCATCTGTACCTTCTGAATTAGGTTTCTCATTGCCAGCAGCTTGCCAGACTCCGTGCCCACAAATAACAATTCCTGTTCGATATTTTCTGTGGCAGAATTTCTGAAAATAAACATATAAAACAGCTTGGATGGATACGAACTAATAGATGACAAGGTATGGAAATAAAGTCTCCACAAAGCATTGCTTTTAAAAAGCTGGTGGGCTTCATGAGTATCAACAGCTCTGGTAAACATGAAAAAAAGCAAGAAAAACCCAGTTTAATTATGCTAATTAACTATTTTAAAAACAAACTAGTTTAAGTCATTAAGAATATATTTATTTCAATGAAATGTGTTTCTCTACGTGGAGCAGGATGTAGCCCTGACATAGAACATCCACCTGAGTCATCAGATCAACCCACTCCTTTGGTATATTTCTCTTTCCAGCCAGTGGTCCACAACTGGTGCACCAAAGGCTGCCATCATGTCTAAATGAGGTGCATATAAAAGACCCCTTTCTAGTAACTGGAAAATATTCCATATGGTGGTAGTGGGGTTCTTCTGTACACCATATGTCACAAATAATGTTTATTAACAAATCAATCTTTTTGTGATTCATGATATGAGGCAATAAAAAATATCTAAAACTAATACAAACATTAGGCTATAACAACTTAATAATTGTTTAAATTTCTGAAATCTCCCAAATGTTTACAACGATTAGATAAACTTAATGTTATTTACCTGCTGATTACCTAATGCAAAACCTGAAAGCAATGTGCTGATTGATACAGTAGAGTATTAATTACCTCGCTCCAACATATACCTGTACAACATTGTCAAGATTCAGCTTGCACCATTCTTCAACCTCATATGCAAATGTGGCACTGAACATAGCTCGACGAACATTTCCTGAGTCACATGCTTTGTAGATTTCTGCTAGCTGTAAGCATATAATATATTAACAAAAATATTTAATTGTGACAAATACACCATATGTAACATTAAAGATATGGTGTCAACCTTTTAACGCATTATAATTATAACTATTATTGGCTGTTAATTATATATTAAACTTAGATTAAGGCAATGTGATATATTAAATAGTTCATGCAATTAAAATGTTATTATAACTATGATTTCATCTTTTTGGGATCATGATCTTCTTTTCCAGAAAAAAGAAATTGTTAAAGGATATTTTGAAATACTAGATTGATAGAAAAAGATTCATAACAATCAAGAGGTATATAACTTTACTCAATGATTATTTGACAAGACATAATAAGTTTTAAACAAATTAATATATTTACATTACCTGATCTCTGAATCCAGTCTTTCCTTCTTCAAAGAGTTTGTCTGACTCATCTACCACCAACCATTCAATACTGAAAAAAACATACACAAAAGAAATATTATCTAATTTACAACTCAAGTGACCTACTAAAAGTGGTGGTTAAGAAAAGCTGGTTTTTGTATACAGGTTGAAAGGAGTTATGGTGGAGAATGAAGACTAAAGCCAAATCAATAGCATGAGAAAAGAAGATGATCTCATTGTAAGTTTTTTTTGTAAATGTATCTCACTTTTTTTTTGGCTGGTGTTAGATATGTGTACCATAACAAGGTTTCATAATTTGATGATTATTTATAAATGCATGATCAGCGCATGCTTTTGAAAGTTACATGGGATTAAGAGAAAAACATTTTTGCAAATTCGGCCCAATATCTTTAAAAAAGTAGATTTAAATACAAATGGCAGAGACTATCACTGTGACTTATGATAAGGGGAGATAAAAATATCTAAAAACAATACAAACATTAGGCTATAACAATTTAATAATTGTTTAAATTTCTGAAATCTCCCTAATGTTTACACACATACTACGACTAGATAAACTAAATATCATTTACCTGCTGAGACTGATAATGGGTGGATTCTGCTTCAGCAGATAGACCAGTCTGTTTGGAGTTGTCACCAGGATATCTCAACGACAAACAAACAATACACTATTAAACACTTGAAAACAAAAATAACTAGTCATCTATCTACTCAAAAGAAATACAAAAAATGACATTATGATGAACTTACTGTTTAGGATTAAAAACAATATGATTATATAAAAATGAAAAAGAAGAAGAAAGTAATAATAATAAAAAATGTAACTCCAAATAAAGCAGTTGACAAAGAGAAAAATAAATTGTTTCAAATCAAATGATGATAAAAATTCATTTTATTCAAAAAAATTCTAAATAAAGAAAGAGGTTTATTTTTAAATAAAATATATTTCTTATCAAGATTCATTTTTAAATAAAAAATATTTCTTACCAAATTTTCTTTTAGCTTTTGGTCCAAACTTCTTAACAGCTGTACTGGATTTCTCCATGTAATGAATGCGAAAGCCTAGTCCTTCTGCCAGTCGCTGGAACTCTCTAGTGGTCTGCCAACATTAAATACATTATATTATAAAAACATTAATTTATCACACTAATTATGTGCAAGAATATTTACAAGAAACAAACTTCTAATATGTGACAAACAAGACTAGTTACTGATCACCATTCTCACAATGTTAATACTTCTACATTCTAAGATGCTGTTGAAAAAATACAACTGATGTACGATATATGTAATTATAATTACCAATTGTAGTAGTGTATGTATAAATTACTCATACTGGCAAGGAATAAATTTATCTGACTCGTGAACAAATTAAAAGTTACAAAAACTATTAAAGCTAGATATTGTGTAAAATCATATTGTGCCAATTAAAAAAAACAAAATTGTTTAACAATATCCCAGTACATTGAACAGTCAGCAGCTATTGAGTGTCAAACATATGTTTGTGACTCATGGTCTTCAGAGGAAACCCACTACTGCAACATAAACTACTCTATCTGATTAACAGTAAATGATGTTTTATATGTGAGTACCTACACACAGGAGAGCACATATCATGGCATTTGTAACATTAGTTGTGGATGAGGAATAGAAAAAAGTGTACCTACACACAGGAGAGCACATAGCATGGCATTTGTTACATTAGTTGTGGATGATGAATAGAAAAAAGTGTACCTACACACAGGAGAGCACATAGCATGGCATTTGTTACATTAGTTGTGAATGAGGAACAGGAAAAAGTGTACCTACACACAGGAGAGCACATAGCATGGCATTTGTTACATTAGTTGTGGATGATGAATAGAAAAAAG
>JAULBS010034308.1:0-10190 GCA_032355785.1 Symmetromphalus regularis
ACCCATTTGCAGTTAGGGCTATTTTCCGTTCCAACCAGTGATCCACAACTGGTTTAGCAAAGACCGAGGTATGTGCTGTCCTCTCTGTGGGACGGTGCATATAAAATACCATATTTTGATGAACATTTAAAGTATAATATACACATGTATATATTATGAATACATGTATAACTCTCATAAATAATGGTTCTTCTGAATATGGATTTGAAGACAATGTTTTATTTTAATTTAGTTTATTTTTATTTTTGTTATTATTTTTTTAGCGTTTATCTTTCCTCACTTACCCTGACTTTTCCTTTATGTTCTATGATATCACTAAAATATTTCAATGAAATATCACTAAAATATTTCAATGAAATATCTCATTAATATGTTTATAAAATACAATATGTACAACACAATATACAAATAATAATGATATTACAGATTATTAATATAAAAGAAAAAAAATTGTGCTTTAATCAATACAATTTTTAATTAATAATAATAAATAAAAAATGTTGATACCGGGTTTTCTTACGTTTTGTATTTGTAAAATTACGATATGAATAACTGCATGCATTATTAATAAATAAAAAGACAATTTTCAGACTATTTTAATTTCCAAAAATAACTTCTCTCTGGGATTAAGTAAAATGTTAATCCTACTTGATAATAATAATAACGATAATAATAATATAATAATTATTATTATTATAATAATACAAAAATAATGCATTTATTTATTACATAAATAGAGAAATGTTCATTTAAGACATACATTTTTACAAGGATGTTCACCATTTCAAATTTAGCCTTGTAACAAGCAAATACGACGTTATTAAATAACACAAAAATACCCCTAACCTGAAAACAATTAATCACGTGCTAATAATACACCATGGACTGTGTTAATTTCAGATTAATGTTATAAATTGAAATCTAAAAGAAATGAGAACGTTCTTGGTACAGACAGAATGATTTATGTCCGGAGAGAACGGGCGAAATCTAGCTAAATAATGTAATAAACGTATTTTAAAAAGCGACGAAATTTACAAAATTAACACTTCTCTCCGATTAATTCCTTACCACCAAGGATTCTTCAGACACTTCCTTTAGCAAGTTGCCAGAACGAGCATCTCACGTGCAAGCAATCGCATACGAAAGTGGGAGGAGACAAAGAAATTGACACAAGGAAATTAACATCACGGAAGAATCAGTTTCATATTCAAGTGATGAGTATTTCCTTCTGTAACATTCACGCTATCCGAGTTGGAAATCTTCGAGTATAAGACGAATTCCTGACTAAATTGGCTCTCCAGCTAGAAAATCTCCTCCAATTATGCTCTTGTGTAAGAGAGGAAAATGACCCAAGAATCTTACCCCCAAAGCTTGTTCAGTTTACTTTTGCGTGCCAATTATCTAATTACTGGCCTCAAGATTACAACGTTTCGCCCAGTGTCTGTGTCAGTTCGGGTATGATTGATAGTGCATAATGACCACCGAGATGTGTGGGCAGTCTAGCAAAACCAGTGGTCAGCCTTCGGTACCCAGTGGTCAAGCTGACGACGCAGGGACCGCAACGCAAATGTTGTTGAAAATCGAAATCTTTGTTTATGCCGTTTTCTTTGTTTGTCAATTTCATTGAAAACGCCTTCTGAAGAATACGGGACAATCACAGGGCCCCAGCAATTGTAGGTTTATATGGGCCAGGCTTTGATATTCGCCGACAGGTACAAGTTGTTATACATCAGTCGAAGGTTGAATTGATTTTCTCGATTTGGGGTGGGTTAAAAACGATCTGATTGCAAATTGAGAGCATAGGTGAAATGTTTAGGCAACAAAAACCCGCGAAGTTTAAAGACACCTGGAATGCAATTCACTTTGAAATAGTTTAAATGGCGAAAGTTCTATTTTAGAAAGTGTAACCAGTGTTATTAATTCATTGAATTAAGCACTAAAAATACATGATTTCTGTCTTAATCATTATTTAGATAGTATTGATAGTTTACAGCTGTTACAAGTCAATGATATTTCATACAATATTAATTATTATCTTATAATAAAATAAACAAAAAAAAATAAACAAAAAAATAAGAAAAATAAAGATAAATAAAAAGTTTGTTAGCTATTTAATAACAAAAAATATTAATTTATTTTCAAAAGGCACAATGAATGGTTAATTTACAAATTATTGTACATTAATTCACTTATTGCACCCGTAATATACAAATATTATAAGTGCAAAAAGTGAATTAATGTTAAAATAATTGCTTCTGTAATAAACGAAAAATTAGGAACGAGGAAATAATTATTATATTTCTAATATTCTGGTCAAACAAAACATTAGAAAAGTATATGTAACAAAATACACATTAAAGATAAAAACAAAGAACAATGGGTTTTAAATATCTAATAATTAAAAGTTTATGAAATGTGCAACATTTTGTATTAGATCTATTGGATAAGTACGCCGGAAATAAACAAACAAACAAACAAACTATCAAATAAACAAACAAATAAATAAAGATCTGTTGTTTCTGCTTACTAAATATAATTTCATGGGCCAATGGATGCCAGTTTTTATATCGCGTGATATCACTTTGAAATGATAATAAAAATGAAATTATAATAATATTTGTAATATACTTAAAATAGACAAAACATCAATAATAAGTGAATGTGGTGTAAATCTATAAAAGATAAATAATCATAATTATAAACAAAAATGTAATGGAACACCTGAAAGAACAACGAAACAATGAAACTTTTGTTCGTTGATCTTGTCTGAATATTTATATCGTTTTATCGACACCACTATAGCACATTGATTTATCAGTCATCATTTTCTGGAAGACAGAATTCTAAAAAAAATCTTCAAAGGAAACCCGGTATGTTTTCTTATTGTCACAAGAGATGTTGCACATGCATGTTCCCATAGACAGGAAAACATACAACGGTATTTTAAATATAAGACGTAGAAAATTGGATGGAATGGGAATTTCTTCTGAAAAATCTCCAAGAGCGAATTTTTTCAAAAACAACAAAACAATTTCATTTTTTTAAATCGCTGTAACAATAAGATCAAATGTAACACATAACTAAATTGTTATTCCTTAAAAAAGCTAACCTTTTCTTATATATTGCCTTCAGTATATTGATTACGAGATTCGTATATTTTATTTATACAGTGATAAGGATCACTTAATTATAACAGTAAATACTTCATTCACACAACACAAAAAAGTAAAGTTTGTTGTATTTAACGACGCTTCTAGAGCACATTGATTCTTATCTTATCATTGGCTATTGGACGTCAATCATATGGTCATTCTGTCATATTATTTTAGAAGAAACCCGTTGCCGCAATGTAGGCTAGTCTTACCGATAAACATCAAGGTGTCTTTTATATGCACAGGCAGCACATACCACGACCTTTGATGAACAAGTTGTGGACCACAGGTTGGAACGGATAATTACCCAAACTGCAGATGGGTCAACTAAGAAAGATCGATCCGATGACCAACCGGTTCACAGGCGGTCACGCTAACGCTTGAGCTACTTCTCTCTCTAAATACTTTATTCACGCAACGCAAGTCAAGAGATATATTAGTTTGTATCTATAGATAAAATACGCGGGATCTAGCTCAGTCAGTAGAATGGTCACCTGAAATGCTTTGGTCGTCGGATCGAAACTCATCAATGGAATCATTATCTGAGAATATTCTCATACAAACCAGAGCCATAAACCTAGTATTCTAAGGCGATATTTGCTTTCCTGACTGTGGGAAAGTGCATGTATTCAACCAAAAAGAAAGTATGCATGTTGAAATATTCTTGTTTCATGGGGTGGTCATAGTAATCGTCCATTGGCATCAAAAGTGTGAAAACTACACACACCTACTCCTAAACATTCAAGAATTTCTGTGATGAATGTCGTGTGGTTTATGAAATAAAACACTATAGATTACATGCATACTTCCTTTTTTTGTTGAGTATTCATACAATCCCTTGGGAGCGGGATATAGCTCAAACGGTAGCGTGTCTGCCTGTGGACCGGTCGGTCGTCGGATCGATCCTTCTCAGTGGACACATTTGCAGTTTGGGCTATTTTCCTTTCCAACCAGTGGTCCACAACTGATTCATCAAAAGCCTTGATATGTGCTGTTCTATGGGACGGTGCATACAAAGACCCCTTGCTGCTTATCGGAAAGAGTAGCCTATGTGGCGACAGCGGGTTTCCTCTAAATACATATGTAAAAATGACCATTTGATTGACGTCCAATAACCGAGGTTAAGATACAAATCAATGTGTTCTGGAGGCGTCTTTAAATAAAACAAACTTCACTTTTTATATACATTCCTCTGTGTCTACTGATAAACATGATGCTGGTTTGCTCTGAAGACTGTGTGTCAGAATTACAAATATTTCACATCCAATAAATGACGAATATAAATCAATATATTCCAGTAGTCGTTAAAAAATGTACAGAAAAATATCAGACACGATATATACCAACCGACAGAAATCACATGTTGAAATTAAATATAAATATCTGTATGCTTATAATGCGGATACTAATTTTGCAATGCTTCATGTGTGTTATATTATTCATCTACTTTAAAATGCAAGAAAATATCCACGGCAAAATAAATGCTGTGGAGAAATGGTGTCGACGGTATTTCCACAATTTTAGCGTAAAGAATACTTTATTTGTAATAATAAGAAAAAAATACACCTTAATAACATTAGTCTGTGACAAAAAAAAAATGCCGCGGTGAATGAAAACGCCGCGGCAATCTCCACGGCTTTGTCGATCGCCGAGGGCAATTTCAGGGATTGAAAATGCTTATTGTCAGAACAACAGACGTCTTTCTTAAAACAATCTGAAGCCACGTATGAAATGCGAGTTGAAAAGGATTATATTTTGACAAGCATGGCACACCCCATCAGTCAAAACACGTCTAACTTCCACTCAACATGCACGATGCATATTTTTATTGACAATAAACAAAGTGGGTCTTTTATATAAACTATACATGTCAATTTTCCGCGTGCGAACAATATAATCTTCAAAGATGAAAGCTACACGTCAAATCACGCGCCGGCCATGATTTATGACTATATGGCAATTTACTTAGCACGTGTTGCTCGCGAGGTGGTATTTGAACAGAGCATGCGCACACAGGTCACGTGATTGAATTAATCGAACTAAGACAATAGAAGTGAAGGGGAGAGAAATGTATCACTCACGGGTGTCATTTGTGGTTAATGTGATTGACTGAAGTATTACGCGTTTGGGAAAAAATGATTGGTTTTCTTTATTTCAAATTTCAGTGAGTTAAGTAAAATTGTGGAACTAAAGCACTGTATGTAACAGAGTTGTGTTCTATCTCTCTGTCTCGCTCTCTCTCTCATACACACACACACACTAGCTCTTTCTTTCTCTCGCGCACACGCACATACGTATAAACACACATACTCTCTCAAACACATACAAACAGTCTCTCTCTCACACACAATCTGTCTCTCTCGCTCTCTCTCTCTCTCTAACACACACACACACACACACACACACACACACACACACACACACACACACACACACACTATCTCTCTCTATCTTACACACACACATACACACACACACTCACACACTATCTCTCTCTCTCTCTCTCTCACACACACACACACACACAAACACACTCACACACATACACACACACTCTCTCACCAACACACACAGACACACACAGACACATACCTCCCCCGCCCCCTCCCCCACACACTCACACTCGCTGAAGAGATTTTTATCAGATGTGTTAAATGGTATGCAATAAATCAGGAGTCATTCAAACCAGTCATTTGTACATGTGATAAAAGTCGTCACTGAACGCAGAACTGGTCTTAACGAGATCGTCCATTTCCAGTTCATGTTTATCTGCCCATTTGCTAATTATCTGCCCATGTTCCTCCATTCATCTCAAGTCAGAAACTACTACCCATTTCTCTTCACATACTCTCGTTTGTGATCTGTTCATTTGCATCTGCATTCCAGATCCCTTTTTGTCCATTTGCATCAGAATGCAGGCTAAAGTTGCCCAATCTTTTCAATTATTGTCATACAGATCTTCTCATTTCTGTCCCCATAAACATAATTAATTCTCAAGCCGTTAGGGTTATCTGCCCTTATATAATTTGTCTATTTGTTATTTGCACATTTCTGTAACTTTGATGTGATTAGTTATCCATACAGATGGCATTTTCCTGCGTATTTTCTGCTATACAGGGTATAGGTAATTGCTATATACATTCCTTACAACAACAACAACAACAACTACTACTACTACTAATACTACTACTACTACTACTACTACTACTACTACTACTACTACTACTGCTCCTGCTGCTATTGCTACTACTACTACCACTACTACTCCTACCACTACTGCCGCTGCTACTACTACTACCACTGCTGCCTTTACTACTACTGCAACTTCTACTACTACTACTACCACTTCTACTCCTACCACTACTGCCGCTGCTACTACTACTACCACTGCTGCCTTTACTACTACTGCCGCTGCTACTACTACTACCACTGCTACTACTACTACCACTGCTGCCTTTTCTACTACTGCCGCTGCTACTACTACTACCGCTGCTACTACTACTACCACTGCTACTACTACTACTACTAATAATAATAATAATGCTACCACCACTACGTCTACTACTACGTCTTCTTCTTGTGCTTCTTCTTCATAAATCATATTCAAATGCTCCAAACACAGCGATAATTTGACTATTTCCATAAATTCTACAGTCAGTAACATATCGGTGTCACATATCACGACTGTCTGTATGACAAACCTATCACAACACATGCTACTACTGTTTTAATTAACACTAAGCGGTCTTTCATATCCATTTTGTACGTCATTGCAGGTGTTTTGGCTAATACATCACATTGCGCTTATTAATAAAACATGTATTGCTTATAAACGTTGGCTTGTCAGAGAACTACACAAGACAGATCGGTTGTTTAATTTAAGTGTCATCTTCAAGTTTTGACATACTATTTTGCTTTCAAACACAGTGGCTTAAACTTTGTATTAACATAAATTATAATAAGTATTAGTTCTAGTAAGAATTGTGAGAGTTGAAGTTTAAACCAAATACGAAAATGCTATGTTAGAAATCATATTCTGTGCAATAGAAACTACTAATGATATTTTAGTACAGGCGTGAAAAACAAATGCATGTTTCATTGGTAATCAATATTTAGACCACAAAGTCCCTTCAATTCCATGGGACTATGCCTTCAATCGGTATTACGTTCGTCTGGGATGCTTGTGTCCCCATCTTTACGCACTCATCTGATTTTTTCTCTTTTTGTATATCAAAGGTCATAGTATTTGCTGTCCTATGGGGTGGCAAAAGTTAAGTTGTGTTTTATTTAACGACGCCTCCTAGACCACATTGATTTGTATCTTATCATCGGCTATTAGACGTCAGTCATATGGTCATTCTGACATATGTATTTAGAGGAAACCCGCTGCCCCACATAGGCTACTCTTTCCGATAAGAAGCAAGGGATATTTTATATGCACCGTCCCACAGACAGGACAGTAGATACCACAGCCTTTGATAAACCAGTTGTGGACCACAGTAGTGGAACGGAAAATAGCCCAAACTACAAATGTGTCCACTGAGAAGGATCGATCCGACGACCGACAGGCGGACACGTCACCGTTTAAGCTAGATCCCGCTCCTATGGGTGGCAATGTGGATATAAAAGATCCCTTGCTACAAATGAAAAAAACACAAAAAAACAACAGGTTTCCTCTTAAGACTAAATGTCATAATTATCAAATGTGCTCAATTGTTTTTACAGGCGTGGATGCACGATTTCTGAAAGAGGGGTCCAAATGTGGATTTCTGAAAAGGGGGCAGGGTCCAAAAGTGATGAGTGAATAAAAATAGGTGAAAAAATTGTTAATTTTTACGTTCTTCCACTCGGAAAAAGGAAAAGAAAATCGAGTTAATGGGTGTGGGGGGTGTGGTGGGAATCCTGACCCCCTGGATCCGCTAAAGTTTTGTCAAATAATAATAAAACCCTTTAAAATCTGCAAATTGTAATGGTAAGAAAGTATTATTGGGTTTGCAATGATTTTTTTTCGCATTGTAACTTCAAGATAATTTTGATAACACAGCGCAACAAACTGTTCTCTTTCACCGCCAAGCAGCGCATCACCTGTTATTACTGTTTTGTGTCACTTGCCAGAAATATCCAAAAAAAATCTGCCACGTTTCACTTGAATTTTTTTTCTGTTCGCGTGAAACACAGCGCAGACAAATTTCAAAGATACACGCTCTGATATCAGTGTTATCTACTATTCACACCTTTGTCAATTCCCTTTCGCGGTGACTGGACACAAACAAGCCCAGACCATTGTGCTTGTCAGTTTCAGTGAAATGGATCCACACATTTAGTCCTGGTTGTGGTCCGTATCGGCGGTTTGAACGACACAAGCGATGTACGTACATTTCAAAAAGTACGTTTTGATTGACAACCGGTCGTTTTCCTTCTTCTAAAGAAGAGCAGATGAAGGGGAGATAACGATGTTTTTGCTTTTGTCAGTGGTCATAGGGATCGTGGAAGATATCAAGTCGTGAAAGACTCTACGGGTCGGCTTTTTGAGCTTACGTTATGTTGCCTGTACTTAGCAGAGTATTCACTGACTTTTATGTACTGTGTCGCGGCTGTGATGGGTGAAATAGGCCGTCAAAAGTTCCGCATCACTGAAATCTACATGAAAATTATCTCATTGAGATTTGCGTTTTTATTTATGTACAGAAGAACGCATGACTTTCATCACATTGTTTAATCAATGGCTATTTAGCTATCTGTCTCAAAGAAAGAAGTATTTGTTTAACGAAATCTCAGAATTTTGTTCAGTAGGCATTAGGTATCAAACACACAGCTCAAAGAGAGAGTAACTTTTGTTTTATTTAACGACGCCTCTAGAGCACATTGATGTTTTTAATCTTATCATCGGCTATTTGACACTAATCATATGGTCATTCTGACATATTTTAGAGGAAACTCGCTGCCGCCACACATACTACTCTTTCCGATAAGCAGCAAAGGGTCTTTTATATGCACCATCCAACAGACAGGACAGCAGATACCATGACCTTTGATGAACTAGTTGTGGATCACTGCTTGGAACAAAAAATAGCCCAAACTGCAAATGCAAATGGGACAAGACAATGATTTATTTACACTCGGGCCGTTGCTCATGGAGATCAACGGCATGGGAGGAATATATACACAAATAAATTGTAATATGCACATGACACGATGTTGACAATAAACATATTAATAACAATACAAATATATCAACATACTTATGTATAAATCTTTATAAAACATATTAATATCAACATAATTATGTATAAATCTTTACGTGTTCATATATCTCCCGTGACATATGAGTACCTATACATATAGGAGCGGGATGTTTGCCTGTGAAGCTGTCGGTCGTCGGATCGATTCTTCTTAATGGACTCATTTGCAGTTTGGGCTATTTTCCGTTCCCACCAGTGATCCACAACTGGTCAATCAAAGGTCGTGGTATGTGCCTTCATATCTGAGGGACAGTGCACATAAAATACCCCTTGCTGCTTATCGGAAAGATAGCCTATGAGGCGGCAGCGAGATTCCTCTAAACTATTTCACAATGACGTCCTTTTAGCCGATGATAAGATAAAAATCAATGTGCTCTAGAGGCGTCGTTAAATAAAACAAACTTTACTCTTTTTGTTTTGCTTACAGGTACTTGTTCGGTCATGGATGTTTAAATATTTTAATAATTACATTCATAAAATACGCTACCAGCGCATAGGCTATTCTTTCAAATTAATAGCAATGGATCTTTATGTGTGTTTTGCCACAGACATGACATTACATACCACGTTAATAGCAATGGATCTTTATGTGTGTTTTGCCACAGACATGATATTACATACCACCTAAATAGCAATGGATCTTTATGTGTGTTTTGCCACAGACATGATATTACATACCACCTAAATAGCAATGGATCTTTATATGTGTTTTGCCACATACATGATATTACATACCACGTTAATAGCAATGGATCTTTATGTGTGTTTTGCCACAGACATGATATTACATACCACG
>JAULBS010034319.1:0-10189 GCA_032355785.1 Symmetromphalus regularis
TATTTAACGACGCCTCTAGAACACATTGATTTATATTTTATCATCGGTTATTGGACGTCAATCATATGATCATTCTGTCATATGTATTTAGAGGAAACCCGCTGCCGACACATAGGCCTCTCTTTTTCCGATAAGCAGCAAGGGATCTTTTATATGCACCGTCCCACAGACTGGACAGCACATACCACGGCCTTTGGTTAACCAGTTGTGGACCACTGGTTGGAACGGAAAATAGCCCAAACTGCAAATGGGTACACTGAGAAGGATCGATCCGACGACCGACCGGTTCACAGGCAGACACTCTACCATTTGACCTACATCCCGATCAGAACTGTTACTTATGCAGAAATAAGAAATAATGGAAAAAAGTAGTACGGCCATAGCCGTACCGTCTGCGCCGCCCCTGATAGTACTATTTATAAATATATCATATTCATTTTTGAAACGGAATTTGAAAGTAATTTTTCATAAACGTTTTTGTTGAGTATATGTTTGTAAATTCGTTTGATGTTCTGTAAATAGAAAATAAATACTAACACATTTCCTACAAAAGGTGTATGAGAATATGCACCAGTACCTCATTAGCATGTTACTATTAACTAGATGAATTTGAAAATTTCTTCATTAGTTTGTCTTATTGAGCAAATATCCACAAAATACAAGCATCAGTCTTTATTTTATTTATGTATTTTTGGTTTTTGTTTGTTTAACGACACCACTAGAACACATTGATTTGTTATTAATCGACTATTGAATGTCATACATTTGGTAATTTTGAGACATAATCTGATATTCTACCACTAAAGCACACTGTATGGGTGTTTTACTTCATATTCACAATCATGTATACATACGCATTTGTAGTCACCGAAATCAATATTAACCACATTAATATAATGAAACGCATGCGAGATTTCCATTGAAGTGCACGTATATATGTTTTTCAACAACCATACATATTTAGCATAGTTTGATCATTATAATATACATAGTTATTGTACATTTATTTATTGTTGTGGTTTACAATATTTATTAGATTATTAGATGAAATATGAAAATAATGTGTTAATAAATGTGTGTACGTACGTGTAGCGTTAAAATTTTTTTAACTTTAGTTCTTAGTTTTCAAAAATGTGTTTTATTAAAACATAAAACAAACGACCAGAAGTACTGTGTAATATTTATAATATTTGTACGAGTGGCAAAGCAAAGGCATTGGTGTGATACCCTGCCATGTGTATTCCAGAATATACTAGTAGATTATGTCCGAACCAGACCCAATCAGGCAGCAATGGTACATCTTGTAAAATTCAAGCTTATTAAAGCATTCATTGATTACGGGTAAAACCATCAACAATATCCAGATTACACGGCCAGTGACAATTTAACTCTATCCTGTCCTATGTCTGTAGTATGGCGCTTAAATTTGCCAAATGTCTTGAACGCCCTTGATGTTGCACAATCATGTTCTGAATGGATGATGGTAGTGTGTTCTTATTGTGCTGCTCCAAGTAATTATAATACCCCCTGCTTATTTTAACAGTACCAGAATTCTATTAGACTCATTTCGAAAAAGTCAACACAAATAAATTGTTCTCAAGGAAGTGAATACAATTTTTATATGGAGTTTCAATCCCAAATCAACGCTCTGCACACGCGCTTGCTTCTCAAATTGGTTTTCTCCACCAAAATAATAACGTAACTTTCAAGATGGTACACTTCGCTTGTTTTAATAAAAAACAATTGTTTTTAGTAAAGGACAATTTTATTGCGACCATTTTGTTCCAAAACATTAATGTTGAAGAATCGTCTGCACTCGATGAACGAAATGTGCATATCTGGTAATGAAATGTACGGATATACATCAAAACTACTGTACTCTTCCTCTTTTTTTCAAATGAGGCAAAAACAGTTAATCGCCGAGCAGAGCGATGCCCCAAACGTTGAGCAGAGCGATGCCCCAAATGTTGAGCCAGGGGTGTTTGTATTAAAACAAATTCGTCAATTGGTAAACGATATGTACGGATATACAATTTGGGCGAGGAGTCATTGTATAAAAAAAATATCATCAAATTCGATGGGGCATTTGCCTCAATATAGTTATGGCCATGATATAGCGCATATTATAAACTCAAAATACGGTATTGCATCATAAAGTATTAATCTCAGGTGCGTCATATCATGAATTACTGCCTATGTCGAAATATAAAACTTTTTAAAACATTTCAAGCAGTCAAACAGTAATGTTTCAAAGCCAAAGAAATATCTATGACGTTGATAAATCGGGATGAATATTTCAGCGATTCTGAAGTAATTAGAGGATAACTTGGATTATATATGTAATAAAATAACGAATTCCTTGCCACATAACGAAGGTGGACTATGTCAGTATCAGTAGATTGTATTTTCATCGTGTAGAAGTTAAACAGTACGAATAACATTTGTAAATGTGTACACACATACATGTATACAATTTAATAACGATTAATAAAGGCGATATTTCTGTCAGATTGTTTCATTTTGTATTTATATTCCAGACTAGAATGGTTAAATGTAGTGGTTAAAACCAAAAATCTATATTAATAATCTGAAAAGTTGAAATCATCGCTTTTTAGTAAAGTTGTGTGCGGAAATCTGTCACAATGATGACAGCCATGTCACAATGATGACAACCATGTCACAATGATGACAGCCATGTATGTCACTTTCAGTCTGAAAAGATCATTGTATAAAACTGATGACCAAGGGCGAAAATAACTTACTGAAAGTGAGGAAGGGGACAGAACATCCCCTCCCCGTTCAAAAGTGTAAGAGGGGATGGGACATGTTTCCCCAGGACTGATGCAATTATAGACACCTGTGTACTTAGATATATTTGCGCTAAGTCCACGTTTAAGTTTTACATTGATACAATAAATAGAAGTACTGGTAACGATTATTATTTAGGCATTTTAATTTCAATTTTTCTCAGCCAAAAGTGGGAGGGGTGTGTGTGTAATTATATAGGTGTCTCCCTCTGTCTAAAAAGTGTGTGGGAGACATGTTCACACCCACACCCCACCCCAAACCAGGATTTACGCTCATGCTGATGCTATAATTAAATGATCTGCAATCATCCACAGAAGGTAAGCTAAGATGAACATTTCTTCTACTAGATGTTTTTCGATTTTGTCCAGCGAAATTACATAAGAAATTCATCTCATACAGATCAAAACTAACTTCTGGAATAAACAAGATAATAGTGCCAGAGATAATTTGTTCCATTGACGATATAGACTGTAATTCCATTAGGTAAAACAGGACCGGAGCAGCCGGATGACGGCGTTCTTTTTTTGCAACAATAGGCGCCCTAAAACATATAAACATGTTACTGACGACCCTATTCAGTCTCCACACCCAATATTTAAACGGATGTGCTGGCCCTGTAAAATGAAAAGAAAATGTCACCGATAAACATGAACGGGAATCTCATTCCCAAAATAAAAATTCTTATGGAAAGTATATCCTTAGGCATTTATTGCGCCAGAACATGTTCCCAGGACGATTTAATATGCTATGACATTAATGTCGGCAATAAAGTTATTTATCCCCAAATTGAAACGTAATTTATCAATCATTTTATAAAGGCTCACCTCCATGTAATAGTGTCTTAATAAATTATCCAAAAGATTTGGTGTAGAGTGTATCAGTGGACGGTTACCGGATATTCCCATATTATTCATCAGTTAAATTATTCATCACTTTACCAAATACCCCAATAGAACAAATAATTATAAGTGTGGTGCGCCAATCACATGGTCAAAATTAACAACATAATTATGTATTAACGAGTTACTTCCCCTGGTTAAAATATAGTTTTGTAAATATTGATCCAGTCATTTGTGTTAATAAATGTATTTGCGGGTTGTTGTCGCCGTAAGATAATATTTAATGGAATTTAATATACTATCATATTATTAGTAAGGTATATGTAGACACAGAATCAAATAATGTATGCTTTTTTAAAAAGTGTTTTCAAAGACGATTGTTATAAATTTTTCGATCATGACAAGTTTCTCCCGAACCGGTAGCCAGTTTCTGGCCCTTGACAGATAATAACAGTTTTCTATTGCAAGTAATTGTATCTATTAATCTACCTGATCATTCTGAACTTACGCTAAGGTATAGGTGTTTATATGTGTATTAAATATTTACATTTTTATTACAGGTATAACCACACTAAACCATGACAACTGAAGGTTTTGACATTGAAGCACTTATGAAAGCTATATATGATGACGACTGGGTAACGTTTGAGATTTTACTTCAAACTGCATCAGCTGTGAACCTAACTGGACATCCTCTATCACTTGCTAGTGCAAGACTGAAAGAGAACATGGTCAAAGCTTTACTGTTTCACAGTGCGGATCCAAACTCTCCTTCGAGTCACACGCTAACTTACCCTCTTCACATGGCATGTACTCATGAACAAGGAAACCTAAACATTGTTAAGATTTTGATTGCTGGTGGTGCCAACGTCAATGCTCAGGACTTTGTTGGTGTGACTGCTCTTCATCTAGCATGTACAAGTGGAAATATAGAAGTAGTGAAGTTCTTACTTGAGAACAAAGCCAGTGTTCACCTGAAGGACATTGACCACGAGACGGCCCTTGTTCGAGCCTGCTACAATAGTGATTTAGAGCTTATCAAGATACTTGTTCAAGCAGATAGTGATGTGAATGTTTCTCAAGGCTTGCCCATCCATTCACTAGTTGTCTCTGGTAACATTTATGGAAGACAGTTAGAATCTCCCCTAAAGGTTCTACTGGATGCTGGGGCAGATATGACGGGTCAGGGATACATTGGGAGAGCTGCGAATCTTGGTGACTTAGACAAGATGTTGATACTGAAAGAGGCAGGTGCAGAAGTTTCAGCTGTTGATCGTTCTGGTCTGTCTGCACTGCACTTGGCTTGTTACAATGAAAACTCAAACACTGAGATAATTCATCAGCTTCTCAAATGGGGTGACGACATAAATGCGATGGGATTGGCAGATAATACTGCATTATTTACAGCTGTAGAACAGATTTGTCTGTCGAGAGTGAAGCTTTTGTTGTCTTATGGTGGTATCCTTGGTGATAGTCGCACTAGTTTCCCATACCCAACAGCCTATAATCATATGTACGAATTGACTCGAAAGAAAAAGAAAAAATTCCTGACAATTCTGCTGCTTTTGGTTGCAGCTGGCAACAAGATTTCTGAAAAAGAAGTGACCAAGCTTAAACATATTCTGTCTACCTGGGGCCCCGACATTCCTAGTTATCAGGAAAAGGTGATCAGAGTTCTTGAAAAATCTTTAAATAACCCGCTTTCACTGTTGGACATTTGTAGAGTAACTATTCGATATGCTGTGCAAACACCAAAGGATAAAAATATGAAATATTTGAATCTGCCAGAGATTATGACAAAAAGACTTTTATTTAGTGATATCTTAGAGTGAAATAACCTTTTAATTTAAAACCGTTTTTTTCAAAGGATTTTTTTAAAACCCGATACTTGTATGCATCAAAACTGTGGAAAAAACTAACATGTTTGTTAATTTATTCATAAAAAAATATTTTAATATATTTATTAAATAAATATGATTCTGATTATATGAGGTGTTTGTGCGTAAAATGCTGTTATTAAAATAAAATGAGTACATTTCCAAAAGATTTATAAAACAGCTTTAGTTTTAAGTGCCAGCAAATGTTGGGATTTGAATGATAATTTGGTGTCCATAGTAAATAAATCTAGGATACTAATCTGACCACCCCAACCAACCCCTGGAAATGTCAATTTTCTAGGCTACCTGCATAATCATGTATGTGTAACACGAATACCGATCATGTACCAGCCTTCAGTAGGTCTTCAAAATCTCCATCTGTGTGTGAACATTTATATGTGTAATAGTCCATTATTGAAAACAAAAATCAGTCAGACATGAAAAAGAGAAGAAACATCAATGTACCTAATCTTTATAAATACCTGCATACTCTTTTTAAAATTAATAATATTCAAAATGTGAATTAAACTTTATAAACAGTCACTGTAATCTGTATTAAAGAAATAATATAGAAGTGTTAAATTGCGTGCATCCCACTCTGCTTGTGATAGTCATCGTACAACTTTAAAAGTTTGTCATTAATGCGTGGCTGCACAGTTTGCAGAGCCTTGTCAAAGTGCTGCAGTTCTATCGTCTCACTGTTTATGTCTTCCTGTAGGGCACACAGGGCAGCTTCATGGCATACAGCAGTAACCTACAACAGACAACACACCACAACATGAACAAAACAACAAAGTGCTGGTAAAACATCCCATACATTTATCAAAACATTGTTTGTCATTTGTGATAATAATGGTAAAAGTGTGTTGTCACCACTCCCAGAAACAGATATTGTTGTAAGCCAGTTTGTACCAAAAAAAAAACTTTCAAACTTAACTAAACTTTTCCTCTGGTTCTCAAAAGGAAACTGCTATCATTATATTTTTCGTGAATACTGCTTATATTTATGATCTACACACATTGTACAATAATAAAGTGATAATAAATTAACTGATTAGATCAAACAAACTAAATATTATTAACATAAAATGAAAAATTGCACTGAAAGGCGATACAAAGTTAATTATCGCATCACAAAGGGGAGATAATTCATTGGAATCTGGAACATATACATTTTAAATGTTTATATACAAATTTACCTCAGCCCCTGAATATCGTTCTGTTCTTGCAGCAAGTTGTTGCAACTGAATACTCTGTCCAATTGGCATCTTCTTGAAGAGTAGTTTAAATATCTCCAGCCTTGTGTTGAAACATGGGAGAGGAACGTATACTATCCGGTCTATTCTGCCGGGTCGCATCAGCGCCTACAGAAACATCAATAAATTATATTTCTAAATAAAAGATAAAAATGAATTTACAGGATTTTATTTATTTTCCTAATTAAAAAAATTATTCTAACTACCATGAAACAGTATCCCTGGTACACTAGACACATTTTAAACTTTTTTTAAAGGCACCCTTTATTTTAATTAATACCATCAACTTTGTGTCTGTGTGTTTTTTAAAGAAGAAAATACACATAGAAACCTATACGATCCTCTTTAGCAAAATAAATATGTAGAAATTTTTTTTTTTAAATATTAATATTTTCTGATTCCAAAGAATTCCATCTTTAAAAAGATGGAAAAATATCAAAATCACTTAATTTTAGAAGAACAGGTTTAATGTTAATTCTGCACTGAATAAATTAATTGGTACTATTGTTTTTAATCCATTTTAAATTTCAAAATGTGAAGAAAAAACCAGTGGGTTCAATATATGAGAACATAAACTAGCTATTTTTGATAAAACAAAACCTCTCCATTTTTAAAACGTTGGCTATTTTTAGCTCTTTAATCATTTGATATGTTTACATTATGTGAATGACTGTAGATAATATGATGTGGTAATACACTGAGTATGTCTCATTCTATAATCAGCACAACTATTAGGGTTACCCATATAGCACTGTATTTATAAGTAATGGAATACATCTTAAAACTTTTGATTGGTTTCATAATGTTGGACTGAAACATGGTATTACTGTTGAAAAATGCATGCGCATGTTCGTCCTTGCATGTGCAGATCAAGACGAGTCACAGTCATGTTTTACATTTTAGGAGCTATTTTTATCATTTTGTAGGACCATTTTTACATGTCCCTGTTACAAAATTATTAACTATTTTAATGATTCCATTACAGAGATTCTATACTTTGTTCATGATATGCTGCTACACAGCTAATAATATGTTGTCTCTATCAATCAGAGCTTCTACAACCACCTACAGTTTTAGGTTTATATTCTGTAGTATGATGTCATAACCTCTAGGGTATTATCGATAATCCAGTAACATGCAATACATATTATTCAGAGTGATGGTACCGACTATTTTTTTCAGTCATTTTTGACCCATGTTTGATGAGTTAACTTATAAAATGGTTTCATCATTGACTATAAATAGGATAACATCTTAACTATGGACTGAGATAAGTTTAGTTTCATTAATTTATTTATTTCTTATTCATGTGATGAATTATAGAGAATGAGGGGCCATGTTTGAGTCAAATCAGTTTTCTCTCCTGTACTTATTACCGAAACACTTAACATCACAAGGTGTTAAAGTGGTACGGTCAATCTCGCAAGAAATATTTTACATATTAAAGAAACAACATCAAATCTCAAACATAATGTTAATGTGGTGTTCTAATGCACATGTTAAAATAGCAATGTCACTTCTCAAATTAGTCAACAGGACCCTAATCCCTGTGTGCCTACCTGGTCTATCATATCTGGCCTGTTGGTGGCAGCAACAATGGTGACATCACAAAGTTGTTCAACTCCATCCATCTCTGTCAAAAGCTGTGCCAGCACACGGTCTGCAACATTACTACCACCAGATGAACTGACAAATAAAATTTAACAAAATTAATGGTACTGTCCTCAAAGTCTTTCAAAATGTTTAACACTATCTTTTCCCTTTGAAGATCTAAGTTTTCTATCATTCTGAATGGGCCTCAATAGATGTCCTGTTCCAGCCTTTGATCTATAGCTAGTATATAAAAAGTGGTGGTATGTGTTATCCTGTCTATAGAGAAATGCCTATAAAAAGAACCCTTGGAGCTAATAAAAAATGTTTATGCAACATTAGTTTTCTTCTGTACATAATATGTCTGAAATATCATGTTTACCATCTGACATATTAAAATATATACTGCAGTTAAATATTCCTTTCTTATCGGAGGTTATCCATAAAGTATATATGCCCCAAAAGGAAGTCTTTGGCAGGGATTCTTTGACAGTGTGTGTATGCTCTTAAGAAATACTACCATTGTGATATAAAATATGGCAGTCCTGTAATAATTTTTTTTTAAATGTATCTGATAAAATAAGGCTAATTCAACAAATTCTGTTAACAGTGATTCTTGTATGTCTTAAATGGTGTGAATGTTATAAATTCCAACACCAAACTGTATTCAAGGTACGTTTCAATGTTGAAGTTCAAAATATGGATGTATATCGTGGTAGGGGTGTAGAGAAAGAATGTACAAAAGGGAATGTACACAAGGGAAGGTGCTATTTTATTTTATGTTTTTATATCCCCTATTCTTTGCATATATAAGTTATGGATTGCCTTCATTTCGATGTACAAACCTTCCTCTTTCAATAGCCAAGGCATCAATCTCGTCAAAAAAAATGATGGCTGGAGCGGCTGCTCTTGCCTTTCTGAAAACTTCCCGAACGGCTTTCTCTGACTCGCCAACCCACTTGCTGAACAATTCTGGTCCCTGACAAACAAAATGTAATGAACATAAAAGAAATAACCTAATATGTTTCACATATGTCTAACATACATTTAACATTATAAACAACATGCTATACAACATGTTAAATGTTTCAAACATTATTAAAAAGGACATATGTTAAACATGTTTTAGTGTGGACAACAAAATCATATGAAGCATGTATTTAAAAGTATTAAGTATCGTAACTGTTGTTATGCATGACAGGATCCATGTACAAATAAATATAGAATAATTAATAATAAGTGTATTTGGGAACACGTTCAATGTGTGTTAGCCCATTTACAATCTGTGTTGTTAACTACAGACCACTTAACTGCATACTTGTTATTGTTACCCGTATTAAACAGTGGAAAGTGCCAACACGTGGCTGACTGTTATTGTTATTATTGTTACCTGTATTAAACAGTGGAAAGTGTCAACACGTGGTTGACTTTTATTGTTACCAGTATTAAACAGTGGAAAGTGTGAACACATGGCTGACTGTTATTGTTACCCGTATTAAACAGTGGAAAGTGTCAGCACGTGGCTGACTGTTATTGTTACCCGTATTAAACAGTGAAAAGTGTCAACACGTGGCTGACTGTTATCGTTACCAGTATTAAACAGTGGAAAGTGTCAACACGTGGTTGACTGTTATTGTTACCAGTATTAAACAGTGAAAAGTGTCAACACGTGGTTGACTGTTATTGTTACCAGTATTAAACAGTGAAAAGTGTCAACACATGGTTGACTGTTATTGTTACCCGTATTAAACAGTGAAAAGTGTCAACACATGGTTGACTGTTATTGTTACCCGTATTAAACAGTGAAAAGTGTCAACAC
>JAULBS010034327.1:0-10188 GCA_032355785.1 Symmetromphalus regularis
ATCATCATCATTACTACCATCATAATCATTACTACCATCTCACATCATCATTATTACTACCATCACCATCATCATCATTATTACCATCACCATCATCATTACTACCATCATCATCATCATCATCATTACTACCATCATAATCATTACTACCATCTCACATCATCATTATTACTACCATCACCATCATCATCAACAAGTTGAAAGTGTAATGTAAAATCAGGAAACTTTTATAATTCAGATTCTCTTTTTTAAATAGGTGTGCGGGATGTAGCTCAAATGGTAGCGTATTCTCCTGTGAAACTGTCGGTTGTCGGATCGATCCTTCTCAGTGGACTCATTTGCAATTTGGGCTATTTTCCGTTCCAACCAGTGGTTCATCAAAGATCGTAGTTTGTGCAGTCCTGTCTGTGGGACAGTGATATAAAATACACTTTGCTGCTTTTCGGAAATAGTAGACTATATGGTGACAGCGGGTTTCCTCTAAAAAATATGTCAGAATGACTATATGATTGACGCCCAATAGCCGATGATAAGATGAAAATCAATGTGCTCTAGAGGTGTCATTAAATAAAACAAACTTTACTTTTTTATATAGATAGGCTGCTCTCAGTATGCAAATTGACATGTCCAAGACCTTCTTCTCTGTGCTGATTCTAAGTGGGCCAAAATTACCAAAATTGAAATAACTGTAATTTGCCCTCGATACTTTTTGTCGTTAACAAAACATTACATGTAAATGTATTAATCATCTATCCATAGTAACCATCCCCACGGCCCACGGCTCAATCGCATGCTGTACCGCTGAGCTATATCCTACACCAAGTGTGGTTTTAAACCCATGGCTGAAAGCTGTATGGTGACATCTGGAGTTGTTTTGAAGAAAACTTGATTCCCCGGCATCATTTGGTCTCTATTTAACAACCTTGACCAACATTTACAACATTATTGCCAGATCATGAATTATAAACATGATATATGATTAATATTCGTATTCATTTTGGGATACAACAGGACATTTCATTGGTCAACGATGTTTTGTGCAGTTACTTATCTAAGCGGCCAATGCTGGAATTCTATTCTCGTTCAGATAACTTTAAAAAAATATTTTTTGTTATTGTTGTTGTTTTTTGTTGTTGTTTAATGACATCATATAGGACATTTATTTATTAATTATCGGCTATTGGATGTCAGACATTTGGTAATTTTGATACATAGTTAAATGTGAGCCAGCCTCCAACAGGTTTTGAACCACTGCCTTCAGCTTGAGAGTCCGATGTCCTATCACCGGACGACAGAGGCTGACGGTGTTCAGATAAAGGCGAGATGGCATAGTGAAAACAAAAATGTAATTTTGCACTTCAGAATAAAGTAATTTTCCTAGAAAATAATTTATAAAACAAAATGAAACAAACAAACAAACAAACAAAAAAAAATCCACCAAACCCCAACAATTCCAAACCCCACTGACATTGGATTTTCTAAATACGATTTCTGGGAGATACTTCCGTAAATCACGCAATTAATCATTCCCTTAGATATATTTTTAAAAACGAAATTCTAATTTTAAGTAGAATTTCTTTTCCTTAGGAACTTGACAAATGTATTATTATCAGGTCCCAAACACAAACCAATTATTTTATGGATGACACTTCAGAAAACGTTTAGTTGGAGGGGAGTTGGAACGAAATTCATATTGGTGGAGGGGGGGGGGCCTACTCTCGTTTCTAAACATAAGAATTTCCCGGTGAATAATTTAAAAATGAATAAGAACATATTTTGGGGAATTATGGGGGGGGGCTGCAGTCCCCCAGACCCTCTGGCTCCAACGCCCCTGAGTTATTGTTCAACAACATGACTAAAGCACATTGATTTATTATTGATTGGCTGTTGAATGTGAAACATTGCTATTTTCGAAACGTAGTTAGCGTTACTCAGCCTCTGACGAGTTAAGAACTTCAGTCTTCAGCTTGAGAGTCTGCTGTTCTACTTCACTCAAACAAAGCCTGAGATATGGTTATGAAGAAAGAACTGAACATTCAAATGACCTTTCTCTAGCCTTGCAAATTGGGGGCGGGGCTGGGACCGGATTAATGACTCGGGGGGTGGGGGGGGGGGCAGGTTCGGGAAACTTCTGGTTCGGGGTGTCCTCAACATAGAAATTAAATTACATGATAAATTAAAAAATTAGCTAAAATGAATGAATAGAACTTATTTTATAATTATTACTTTTCTTTATAAAGGAAGTCCTTACTCTGGGGCAATTGCCTTGTTGCCCTCTTATACATCCGGTTCTAGGGTGGAGGTAGTTTTAAACAGCAATTATTGAACAAATGTTTAGCCCTCGCATCACCACCACCACTTGTAGTTATAAAACATAAAAACCATGTCTCCTTCTCCGCCAACTTCTCCAGTACAAAACCAGTATGACATTTTAGAAACCATATGTCTACTTGGAAAAAGCCTAAGGCAGAAGTATCCATTTGCTGGGATCGATACCGTGACCTATGATACACCAGTTTACATTAGTATACGCCCACGAACGACCTAGACACACAGGATATGATATTATCTTTCCCAGAACGGGGACAGTTTGAATAGATTCGTCTTGATACGGAAATCACCCGGATACTTAATATCGGGTCAAGTACAATTGTAAGAGATTCACATTCCCCGAGAATCTGCAGTTAGTTGGGAGTTCTAAGAATTCAGTATTTATATCTATCCAAAAAAAATATTGTACATGATTATATAATAATTACCGACAGTGCATTTCACATACGCGCATGCGCGCACAATCATACACACTTTCAAGAATAAACACCAGCTTGTAAATTGATGACCTCATAAACAAATTCTTAATATAATGACTTAATTAAAGTTGCGATCTCCAGAATATGTTTTTCTTTAAATATTTAACCTTCTAGAATGGATCTTTCAGGTTTGTTTCATAAACATAATGGATTTTCAAAGTGGTGTGGGGTTGGGAGGTGGGTAATTTTTATGGGTGTATAAAATGTGTTGTGCGAAACCGAGAGCGCGATACCCCCACAAGGACAATTTTAAAATATTAACTCCCTTTATAGCGATTCTGGCGTGTTTTCGGTTTATTACCTGAGAGATTTTTAACCATATTAAAAACTTGCGACAAAAGGGGACTGAGAATACGAGCCTGCATATGTAAATATATTGGTCTGAGTGCAGCTAATCCAATCGCGTTTTGCTACGGTTGATCTGTTTTGAAAAATGGCGGTGAGATTTGAAATTTACGTATAAGTTATCGACAGTATCCGTTATTAATTAAAGCTATATTTGTTTTTCTGTTATGTAGTAGTAAACTATTTTATATCATATGGAGGATGGACTGCATCTTTAAATATACTCAACCAAAAAAGAAAGTTGAAATATTGAATATTTTTTAATGTGCCATTTCACCATTTGCATTGGCAGCAAACACGTGCGCTACCACACCTAATTGGTATGATTATCTAATTCAAGAATTTATGCCATGAATGTCGTCTGGTTTATGGAATAAATGACTACTGATTTACATGTCTAGTTTCTTTTTTGGTTGAGTATAGATATTTAAACATTATTTACCTGTTAGTTTAATCATAATCGACAACAAAAAAAACACGAACATTTTTATTGTATTCTTGTCATTACCTTAGTTTTATAATAGTTCAAACTTGTAGTTGACCAAGAATCGGATGGTGATCATTCACGTTGTTATATTAGTTTTGGAGATTGGATGGCAATTACCGATACCATTGTTAGACGGAAATGTTAAAACGAACGACAATAACACACATTAAGTTTTCAAAATGACCGCAGCATGTTCCCAGACCTAGAAATACTACATAGATGTCAGTTCCAAGCTATGATTTTTAAAAGAAATGATGTCAATAATTAATGATCACAGGTAGGAGTCCGAAACTCATGGCCACGCATTGTTGTTGAGATAATAGATTGAGATACGTGATTCCACACAGTGCTGGCTGGCCACGCCATGAAGTTCGATCTATGACTTCATGAATCTAGACAAATTTCATTGTTAAAATCTCATTGTTATTTCCACGTGTGCGTGATAATGTGAGTATTTTAAATGATGCAACCATGATACTACATGTACGTACACTTTACAGCAACAGTACATATTCTGATGTACCAATCGCCGTTACCTTTCATTACATTAGCATAATGCCCTGTATCTATCCGAAGTGGGAGCGGGATCTGGCTCAAACGGTAGCGTGTCCGCCTATGAAGCAGTCGGTTGTCGGATCGATCCTTCTCAGTGGATCCATTTGCAGTTTGGACTATTTTCCGTTCCAAACAGTGATTTACACCGGGTTTATCAAAGTCCGTGATATGTGCTGTCCTGTCTGTGGGACAGTACATATAAAAGATTCCATTGCTGCTTATCGGAAAGAGTAGACTAAATGGCGGCAGCGGGTTTCTTCTAAAAATATGTCAGAATGACCTTATGATTGACGTCCAATAGTCGATGATAGAGTTAGATTAAGATTCGATTTAAAGTTAGGTTTAGAATTAGGTTACGGTTAAAGGTAGGGTTAGAGTTAGGTTAGGGTTGGTTAGGTTTAGTGTTAAAGTTGACTTAAACAACAACTAAAACAATATAGTATATGTTATCATATAACTGCAAAGGGTGGAAGCCAAAGGATGCATAAGTGAAGTCAGGAGTCTGCTTATGAATCACTTTCAAAACAGTGATGATGCCAGATGTTCGCGAAAGGTGTGTGCTGGCGGACTTTATTATTATTATTATTATTATTATTTAATTTTTATACTAAATATTTAGGTTTCCTATGCCTCTTTATTTTTAGTGTGTTTTCCTCAATATTTCATTCAAAACTAGTTGTGATATTTTCGAGAAAAGGATGCGGAAATTCGTAACTGCGACATTTCTAGTAGGAAAGCTTGCTTTATAATCTGTAGCAGTGTAACACATGGTGTCAAGGAGTTTTCGTGGACACGTTCTGCCTTGTATTCCAGTGTAAACAAAGTAATATATGATACACACCCGGAAACGATCGAGTACAACCCAGAGGTGTGGATTTCTCGATTCGTTGACCAATGAGAGTGCGTCAATAGTTTTCCGGCCATTATAGGTTTGTATAATATTTATTTAACGTGAGCATCGTGTGAAAATGTCTGTAGATAAAGTATTATGATATCATTTATTCTTCATTTCCCTTTTTATCATGGCACGATCTCAACCCTTGCCGACTGTATAGCAAATGTAGGGCACTAGGGTCACCTCATTGATAGTTCAATTGGTTCACCGAGAAGGATCGACCCGACAACCTCGGTAGGACGTTCAATCACTGAATTATCGTCATCAACATCATCATCGTCAACGTCGTCATCATCATCGTGATCATCATTATCACAACCACAATTATCATCACCGTCGTCATCGTCATGAGAATCATCATCACCACAAACCTTGCAATTAAGAAAATGTCCACAGCAAAATAAATGCTGTGGAGAAATAGTGTCCACGGCATTTTTCACAGAAAAAAAATACACCTTGTATTTCTTTTTTTTTAGTCCGCGGCAAAAAAATGCTGCAGAGAATGAAAAACTCCGCGGCAATCTCTACGCCATTTCCGATTGCCGCGGAGTTTCAGGGGTTGCACCACCAGCACTACCACTCGAGTGGATACGTTCGTGTAAGCGCCATCTGTGCGTACAATTCTAAGTGACAGAAAGGAGCTGATATCATTGTATTGAATTACTCATTGTGACTGAACAAGGTATGGTAGGTTTAAAATGGTTCACGTAATTTGAATTGTATAACCACCCACTCCGGAAAAAGACGGTCATATACGAAAGACCAATACAAAGAACGATCTTATCCCGTACATAACTTCCGGTGTTTTCTTCCCTTCCCCCTTCCAACGAGATCCAGTTTTCAAATGTACAGTTTAAGAGGGGTAGCCACAACAATTCAGTTATTGTGCACATGGCTGTATCACAGCTTACAATCTTTTAAAAGAGCATTCACAGTCGCGTCAACCTTCAGTAATTCAGTCACGGTATTTTGGGTCGTATAGTATTTTAAAAAGGAGATATATGATATATATGAGGTATGCATGCGTAGGTGGGTTAGTACATGTGTCTGTGTCTGCTTGTGTATGTGTTTGTTCCTATGTCTATCTATGTCTATTTGTGTTTGTGTGTGTTTCTGTGTCTGTGTGTGTTTTTGTTTGTGTATCTGTGTCTTTGTGTTTTTGTATGTGTCTGTCGTCGGATCTATCATTCTTATTGGACCCATTTGGGCTATTTTTTCGGTCCAACCAGTGATCCACAACTGGTTCATCAAAAGACGTGGTATGTGCTGTCCTGTCTGTGGGACGGTACATATAAAAGACCGCTTGCTGCTTGTCGGAAAATAGTAGCCTATGTGGCGACAGCGGGTTTCATCTAAATACATATGTCAGAATGACCATATGGTTGACGTCAAATAGCCGATGATAAGATAAAAATCAATGTGCTCTAGAGGCGTCGTTAAATAAAACAAACTTTTGTGTTTGTGTGTGTCTGTCGGTCTGTGTGTGTTATATTGTTAAATCAAAACATAGCATTACAAGTAGGAACAACTCATATCAGAACGTAGAGCCGCAGATGGTATGTATACTTTTTTTTTGTTAAGAATAATAACATCGGCCCTCTGTTCAATATAGGCTGATACAGAGAAGGGTAGGAATGCGCATCTCCTTTTTGAAAGACATTGTCTAATATAGGGCCAGCGAAGTGCATTTGAAACTGGGGTGGTGGCCACTGAAAAGAAGAAGACCGAAGGGCAGCAGCGTTCCTGCAGGAAACTCCTCACACTTAGAAAACTCTACGCATTTCGGCCACTTTATTTTGTCACCGAGCCTAAAATATTTGTATTTAGCAAAAAGGTTTTTAGTGATTTTTTAATAGTTCTCCGCAAAAACGTGGGGGCCATGCCCACCCCACCCCGGGTCAAGCGACCCAGGGCGCGTAGGACGGATTTTCAAAGTGGGGGGTGGGATCTATTTTTCAAAGTGTAGGGGCTAATTATTACGGATGTATAAAATGTGTTGTGCGAAACCGCGAATCTATACCCGAAATTAAAACTAACGAAAAAGGTGGGGGTTGAGCCCCCTCGTCCCCCCCTCCCCTCCCCCGGCTCTTACGGGTCTGTACACAATGCCTGTAATAAGAGTCCAAAATATTCAAAATATTCGGGAAAGGTGTCCACAAAATAGCTTATAACTCTTGGACGCTTCGATTTCTAGCATTTAACGCACATAATGTTTCGCATCCGTCGAGAGACAGAATTTTTTTTTTTAGAAAACTGAATCTGAGAAGCAACAGCAAGTGTTTAGCACTCGGAACTAATTAGAGCCAATGAGAATAATTATACGCACTGTCGAGTCAGGAGAATGCCAGATATTTTATGTTCAGACCTTAGGGTTTAACATTAGCCGAACAGCGTTATGACAAATCAATATAATATAAAACACAACTACATTAGCACAATAACATCACAGGTACGCTTGTCCTGTAGCAGGTTTATAAACTTGGGGAAATACAGTCAAATCTATCCACAGGCGTAGGAAGCCATTTAGTATATTTGTAGAACGTTACCTTGAGGTGTTACAGGACCTAGGATCAGTAGCGGGTTTCTTCTGATGACCATACACCAGGCCCGTACGCGGGATTTTATTTAGGGGGTGCGTTTGTGAAGGCCCGAATGTTTTATGTTCGTTTTTAACGTTATTCTAGTAAATTAGCGTCAATTAAAATTTGCATTCACGGACCTCGACAGATTTAGGGGGTGCGAGCGCACCCGTCGCACCCCCATCTCCCCCACCCCCCACCCCACCCCGCGTACGGACCTGTACATGTATATACTACACTAGCGGATCCTTCTCGATTTTATTTTTACCATTTTACGAGTGGAAGGATGTTAAAATTCACAATTTTTTCACCTTTTTATATTCACTCATCACTTTTGGAACCCCCTTTCAGAAATCCACATATGGTCCCCCTTTCAAAAATCCTGCATCCGCACCTGTACTACAACATAAGCCGATTAAAAAATGTTTTGACGAGTCGTAAAATGAAAAATTCCTTCGATTTTATTTCTGGTCCGTTCCGCACTGCTCTACAGTCCGTTGCGAAATCCGTTCAGTAATTTAGCAAAAATACTTTCTCTTTTTGTTTTAGTTTTTTCTTTATTATTAATGTTTCGTCCATAATGCTTTACAACTTGCATTATCGATTCCATGTTTCAAACCTCTACGCACCGATAATATAATCATAATTGTTTTCGACAGTACCAGTTCCTGGAATGTATTTATTTATCGAGCTCGCCCATTGGCTGCAGATGATACAAGTGTCACGTCCGGTTATAAACATGCTTCCCGATACGTTTGCACTCTTGTCAACATGTTACTCGCCATATTGTTATGTTTGTCGCGTTTAAGATAAACATATTGTAACAGCGGTACAAAGGGGCGGACACAGACAGCAGGGTGAGGTGGTGATACAGTCGGGTTTCATTTTATAAAAATTTAAACAAAATAACTTTAACGACCCTTTCCAGCTGGCGCAGGCCTCTGGGCTGAAGGCCGTGCCTTAGTCTGGCACATCTTCCTGCTAATCGGAAAGAGTAGCCTATGTGGCGGTAACTGGATTTTAAAAAGACCATGTAATGAGTCACAAAACGCCATTTCTCTGACACCTAATAGCCACTGGATGTGAAGAGCGGGACGTAGCTCCGACGGTAGTGTCTGCCTGTGAACCGGTCGGTCGTCGGATCGATCCTTCTCAGTGGACCCATTTGCTGTTTGGGCTATTATCCGTTCCAACCAGCGGTCCACAACTGATTTATTAAAGACCGTGGTATGTGCTGTCCTGTCTGTGTGAAAGTGCATATAAATGATCCCTCGCTGCTTATCGAAAAGAGTAGCCAATGTGGCGGCAGCGGGTTTCCTTTAAAGACATATGTCAAAATTACCATATGATTGACGTCCAATAGCCGATGATGAAATAAAAATCAATGTGTTCTTGAGGCGTCGTTAAATAAAACAAACTTTACTCTTTTTTTTTCCTTTTTAACCTCTGTCCTGGATAGACAACAAAGGAAGCTGAGCTGTGTGCCCAGGATAGCGTTTTTGAACCTTAATTGGATATAAGCACGAAAATAAATACAACCAACCGCAATACATTGAGAAAGAAAATACAAGTAAAGAAACTAATTAATTTTGGGGTAACTAATGTTAAGTTGTGTTCTTGAGAAAAAGACCGGTGTCAAGTGCTACTGTATGGGTGAATGATAATTACTGTATTACTTTGAAGAACTAGATAAATATACTCCTCAGAGACAGTTAAGCGCTTATTTTCTAACAATATTTATAAGAGAAACATTTTGTTAATGTAACAGAAACATCTCATTGGAGCGGGAACTAGCTCAAACGGTAAGGTGTCCGCCTGTGGAGCCCTTGGTCGTCGGATCGATCCTTCTCAGTGGACCCATTTGCAGTATGGGCTATTAGTCGTTCCAAACAGTAGTCCACAACTGGTTTGTCAAAGGCAGTTGTATGTGTGGTCCTGTCTGTGGGACAGTGCATATAAAAGACCACGTGCTGCCTATCGGAAAGTGTAGCCTATTTGGAGGCAGCGGGTTTCCTCTAAATCAATATGTGAGAATTTAACCATATCGTTGACATCCAATAGCCAATGATAAGATTTTAAAAATCAATGTGCTCTAGAGGCGTCATTAAATCAAACACACTTACTATGTGGGAAATTATTGTATTACTTTGAAGAACTAGGTAAATATACTCCTCAATGAAAGTTAAGCACTATTTTTCTAACAATATTTATAAGAGAAACATGTTAATGTAACAGAAACATCTGAACCTCCACTGAGGTGATTCTTGATATTCATCGAGCGGTCTCTTGTATAATCTTGTCCTTCCATTATGTGGGGAGCAACAGGTTAAGTTTACTAAGCTGTAGCGATCTCTTGTATAATCTTGCCCTTCTATTACGCGAGGAGCTACAGGTTAAGTTTACTAAGCTGTAGCGATCTCTTGTATAATCTTGCCCTTCCATTACGCGAGGAGCTACAGGTTAAGTTTACTAAGCTGTAGCGATCTCTTGTATAATCTTGCCCTTCCATTACGCGAG
>JAULBS010034337.1:0-10187 GCA_032355785.1 Symmetromphalus regularis
AACATACCCAAGGCACGTTCTCTCAACTCCGGTGAAAGTCGGGGCATTACCTTCAATTTCAATGAATTTCTGATGAATGTTGATTTGTCAATGGTTTAAACTTCCGATTGACAACAAAAGTGTGAAATTACAGGTAGCGTGAAAAGCTGCACGTGCAAAACAGGTGAAATTAAACTTTAAATGTCTAACACGACACACTTCATTGTCAGGTAAAAAAATCGATAATCAATTTAAATCCCTACTAAAGGTAGGTATATGTGCAAAATATTGAATAAAAATATTAATATATAAAATAAATAAATAAAAATTAAAAGTGTATCCTTTCTTTTGGGCACCAGTATCGTAATTTTGACACTAGTTATGTCTGAGCCAGCTTCTGATGAGATTTGAACCACTGTCTTCAGTTTGAGAGTCCTATGTCCTACTAGTGAACCACTGAGGCTTGATATTTTTTATGGACTTTCCAAGCAATAGTACAGCAAATATTACCATCTTTGATTTACACAGTCCTACTCAAAATGCAGAATTTCTGCCTGATTTGTGATACGGTTGCTGGATCAATCCCCTTCAATGGACTCACTATGAGTTATTTTTCATTCCAGTGGTGTACAACTGGTTTAACAAAAGGGTTTTTATAGTTTTTCACGAAAAAAAAAAAAAATCCTACCCCTCCCCCAAACCTGATTTGTGTGACCAAAAGGATGATCACCAACTTATTTTTCTTTAATTTGGACTTACTTTAAGATCTACATGTATATCTTGTTTCATTCCATACTTACTCTCATTAGAATCCAAATATTCCCTACTTACCCATTTTTTAATGAATTAATTTACTAGGAATAATATAATTTCAGTGTGACCAAAAGGATGATCACCAACTTATTTTTAAATTAAGACTTACTTTAAGATCTACATGTATATCTTGTTTCATTTCATACTTACTCACATTAGAATTCAAATATTCCCTACTTACTAATTTTTTTATGAATTAATTTACTAGGAATAATATAATTTCAGTGTGACCAAAAGGATGATCACCAACTTATTTTGTTTTAATTTAGACTTATTTTAAGATCTACATGTATATCTTGTTTCATTCCATACTTACTCACATTAGAATTCAAATATTCCCTAATTACTCATTTTTTAATGAATTAATTTACTAGGAATAATATAATTTCAGTGTGACCAAAAGGATGATCACCAACTTATTTTTTTTTAATTTGGACTTACTTTAAGATCTACATGTATATCTTGTTTCATTCCATACTTACTCACATTAGAATTCAAATATTCCCTACTTACTCATTTTTTTATGAATTAATTTACTAGCAATAATATAATTTCAGTGAAACAGCGACACTATCATAATTATCAAGGAACTGCAATCCTCCAAAAATATTTTGAAATGTATTATATTTCAAAAGGGAGTGGGACGTAGCTGAAACAATAGTGTGTCTGCCTGTGAACTGGTTGGAAGTCGGACTGATCCTTCTTGCTGGACCCAATTGCAGTTTGGGCTATTTTCTGTTCCAACCAGTGGTCCACAACTGGTTAATCAAAGGCTGTGGTATGTGCAGTCCTGTCTGTGGGACTGTGCATACGAAAGATCCCTTGCTCTTAATGGAAAGAGTAGCCTATGGGCCAGCAGCAGGTTTCCTCTAAAGAAATATATCAGAATGATCATATGATTGACGTCCAATAGCCGATATGATCAGATAAAAATCAATGTGTTCTAGAGGCATCGTTAAAAATAAAACAAACTTTACATTTCAAAAGATTTAATTTTAAATTTAATTTTTTAAAATTATTATTGCCTCCAGATCAGTAGCAAATGCAAAGGTTAAATATCCCCTATCTATTTTGAACAGTATACTTGCACTGTCTAGAAATGAGACTGGAAGTACATTAAGGTTATGGATTATCTCTGCAGGATGAAGTACTTACAAAGTTATTTAAGTGGGTAGTAAGTTATTGGATAATTTCACTTCAGGCTCTGCACACATCTATATATAATCAGTTTGATTATGAAGCATGGAGATAATGCTATATTCATAAACAATAAATAACAACTCGGTTTTTTTTTTTAATGGAGCCATAAATAGTATAAAGAACAAGTACGTATTTTTCCAGAGATCTCGACTCTGAAATGGTACTACAAACTAAGATAACTATCTATATACAGGGGCATTGGAGCCGGGGGGCAGCAGGCCCACCCAATAATTTTTCTAGTGATCTTGACTCTTTAATAGAACTCTGAAATTGCACTACAAACTTACGTACATTGTAACTATATATAATCAGTTTTGATTGCAAAGGAAGCAGATAATTCTATATTCGTTAATACTGCCATAAATAGTATAAAAAAACAAGTATGTATTTTCTAGAGATCTCTACTGAAATTGAACTCTTAGATGGTACTACAAACTTACATAACTTTGCAATTATTTTACGCTACGTGTTCTTTGAAGATGGACCCTTACCTACATACAGTTCCTGTCATGTACATTTGTGATCAACCATGCTTTTCTCTAATTCTTTCTTTATACATGTACTTTGTTTTTACAACAGTCCGTTTTCCATTGATATCAATTCTGCTGGGGTTATGTACCACAACTTCAGAATGGGATCCTTTCATCAGTGTAAATCTTACCATTTATCGTGGTTTAGCATGGGTTACCTGCCCCTGGGGCAAAGCAAGTACTGTGCCCCCTTATAAATAATGATTTTTTTATGCAAGTTATAGAACATAACAGTACTGGTATCTTCAAACAGAAAATCACGCTATTAATAGGCAGTATGTAATTCACTGATAAGGATTATGTGAGGACAATATGGATGTAAATAGCAAGAAAAAATACTGGAAAATGTTATGTGGCAACGTTTATTTGCCCAGTCATTTTGAAAAACTAGAATGTTCGAACGTTGGGAGATTTTCTGTGTAAGGGAGATGGTGCACTATTTTTAAAATTTATTATTACAACGGTATTTTTTGTTTGTTGTTGATATTTTGCACCTGGGGTAACCACTCGCATTCACCTCTGCCAATGATTAAGGAAGCATAGTCAAGGAACAAAATTGTTTCATTTTTCACAGACCCACACACCCTCTTCAAATAGATGAAACAAAGCATTTGGTTTTAGTTTTGCTGTTGTTTCAAGAAATTCAATTCTTTATCACTGGCAAGTTATTCTCATGTGACTCAGTGGCAAAAAAAAGATAAAAATAAAATAAACAATGGAAAGATAAAAGACAAAATGGAAGATGGTTTTTGTTATTTTGCTTTATCAATAGTTATTATTTAAGAAAAAAATAAATATTAAGGCCTGACATTTTTTATTCCTTGGACCTTGAGCTTTTTGTCAGACTAATTTAAAGAAGAGGGCAGAACAAAAATTATTTGACTGTCGTCAATCAGATTTCAGAGGAGGTAGAAAAAAAAAAAAAATTATTTCAAAATTAAATATTTTTAAATTTTATTCCAAAATTATAAAAAAATTAAATAATTTTTTTATTCAATTTTCAAGACTTCAGAGCGGTGGGTCCGAAGACAAGCCAAAGATTTTTTTTTTTCTGGTGCTTTCACATGGCTGTGAGCTCGATGACCAAGCATAAAAAAAAAGTCTGGCCTAAATAGAAAAATAACATACCAACTTATTTTTTTCTAGTGAAGATTTTAAAATTTGTTTATTGAAGATCCAAAATAGCCCACTGACATTTTACCACAAATGAACAAATTTAATTTTTTTTGGCTTTATATTATTTTTGCTACACACCTTAAGACTAGGCGAGAAAAGAAATCATAAACATTATAACATGAACTTTTTAAAATACGAGTGAAAAATAACCAACAAAAACACATCATTTAAAATGGCTTTATTCTAAGATTTGTAACATACCATAGACCTTGTGTTGATATTGATGATTGCCATCATACAAAACAAGTCTAAAGAAAATGAAAGTGTCAAATCAAATTCGTAGAAATACAGACTTTCAACTTAACTTTCCATTAACGCAATTTTGTGCACATTTCCAGTGCAAGAGTTTATCGATATAGTGCATATACATAGTACCGTTTACATTTACGCAATTCCGCACGCGGTCTTTCAGCATGCTTATAAAAAAAGTCGATCGATAAGTGATTTCTCAGCCTGCGATTGTTTTCTGCGCACGTTTTTTCAACACATTTACATATCTCTTCTGGATAACTGGTCCTACAAAACTTGGGAGACATTCTGAAGTATTCAAAGTGTTTTTCAGAATTAATTTCCAACTCCTTGACAAGGTGGTAAAATACCCCGTGTTGTTGTCTTTTTTGTAAAATTTTATACACCCAGTACATATGACATCAGGGTTAATGCGTCACCATTCATTGGTACTGTATCATACGAGTGTGTTATTTCTGTATAAATAGAATAGGCAAAATTCCATAATGGAAGACATGATTTTTTTCTTGAAATATATACGTCACATCTTCAAAGAATAAAAAAAAAAAAACACGTTACTTTTTTCCGATTTATTTGTCCTTGTGCATAATCCATTATTATTTTTAAAATATTGATAATAACCGAGATGCTGTGGTTATGTAAGTAGTTGAATGAAGTATTTCTATGGACAAATCCATTGTTTATATTTAAAATTAATTCTTTGCATGGGAGTACGCGTTTAAATACAAAAAGCCATATTAAAATGAAAATGATAATACCTACCACTGAGGACAATATCAATAATTACACTCAACGAAAACAACCTTAATACCCTCTTAACAACAATAGACTGCTCCTAATAAGTCTTTGTTGGAGGGTGTACAATTGTTTTGACAATGATTAACTGAAGAAACAACATACTATTGATTAAACAATAAGTATAGCAAACAACAATGGTCAGTTTGCATACTTGGTAATGTTGATATTAAAATTAAGATGGCGATAAGTAGCTCCACTTAGATGTTTAAGACTATGTTTGCAACTGGAAATACTGCACGTTACTCAACGTCAAAGTGAATTAAGTGATCAGTCGAACTTGAAAAATTTGGTTTAATATTTTTAATGTCTCACATGACTGCAAAACTTTTAGGTCGCCAATATTTCACTGACTTTGATTTTGCTAACTTTTTAAGGTTGGTAACATTTTACAATAGACAGTAATTTAATATGCACAGTAACAAATATATATAACAAAAGTTTTATAAATGTGGGTTTTTTATTATTTAATTCAGCCAAACTTTGGTAATACATAAAAGGGGCAATAAGTTAATTTTTTAATCAAATATTAATTTTCATTAAAAGTTAAAACACAATAATATTATAATTAACCCTTTCCAAACAATATTGGCTGTACATGACTGGTTCACTCCAGATAATAATGGCCTAATAGAACCCATGCTGTTTGCATGTGATTTACACAACTAGCATTTATATAAGAATTACGTCCCTTTTCATGGAGTTATGTCCCTTCACAAACTTCTTTAATAATAAAGATTATTTAAGTATATGAAGTGAGAAGTTTTCTACTTCCTTTCCAAATGATTTGTAAACATGGCAAGTAAATAAAAATGTCAAGTTACACAACTGGAATCTTTCTGGTTCGTCTAAACAGCTATATAAAGAATTAAATAACTGAAATGTATGAACAATATTCAAGTTTATTAATTGCAAATAAACAAACATTATTCAATATGTTAGTAATTTTCAGTCTTTGTAGAAAGTTAAAAAGGTTTGTCTGAGCAAACTCGTACCAAAATTAACTCAGTCTCGAAAGATTAACTTTATGACTGTCAATGTTTTTAAACGACTAATTTTCACCACACAATGTCCATGACTGACTTCTAATCTTCAGGTTTATATAATATGTTTACATATTGTCTAACTGGAAATGTAGCAATACTTTTCTGAAGTTTCTCAAATTTTTATCAGGCCACGAACAGAAAAAGTGGTGGAAGACTCGCCAGCCTAGGTAATTTCAAACCCTGCACTTGAAGTGTGTTTAGATTGAACTTGTATTGTTTTTCTAGTCTGTTTTAACACAGTGAATAGATTTCATCATCTTAGACCGAGTCTCTTCTTTTCTTTATCCTTCTTTCGTACTACGTCAAAGCTTCGATCTTTCCATGTGCTTTTCCTTAGTTTCACTGGCCGATTTCCAACATATTTACCTAAAAAAGAAAGAAAAAGAAAAGAAATTATTATTGAATTACAAAAATATTTTGAAATCAGCTTCTGTAATTCAAGTACTTTTCCATAGTTTCACTGGCCGATTTCCAACATATTTACCTAAAAAAGAAAGAAAAAGAAAAGAAATTATTATCGAATTACAAGAATATTTTGAAATCAGCTTCTGTAATTCAAGTACTTTTCCATAGTTTCACTAGCTTATTGCAACATACTGTATTTACCTAAAAAAAGAACGAAAATGTAATTATTGTTCGATTACTAGAATATTTTTAAATCACCATCTATACTTCAACTACTTTTCCATAGTTTCACTAGCTGTATGGTGACATATTACCTATTAAAAAAAAGAGAGAAAATAAATAAATATTTTGTTTAACGACACCACTAGAGCACATCGATTTATTAATCATCAGCTATTGGATTTCAAACATTTGGCTATTTTGACATATGGTCAAGGGTGAGCCAGCCTCTGTATGGGTTTGAACCACTGTCATCAGCTTGAGAGTCCAATGTCCTACCAGTGAAATTAATAATTCAAATGTTTTCCCCTAAAAACAGAGTTTCCAATTTATGTGCTTTTTCATACATTAACCAGCCAACTACATATTTTAACTAGGAAAAAATTAAATTACTACCGGATTTCAAGATATTTTGAAAAATGTCTTCCTAGTTCAGATGATTGCCAAGATAAATATTTTATTAAAAAAATTAATGATTTATTTTGCACATATTTTGAAAATAAAGGTTTTTTTCCTGAAAATGTGGATTATCAAAAGAGAGCGAAAAAAAGAAGAAAAAAAGAAAGAAAAACAAAACAAAAAACCAACTTGTTGAAGTAAAAGCAATTTTGTTAAGATAAAATACATTAATTTTTTGCTGTTGTTGTTCTAAAGTTTAATATACTCAATAAAAAAAGTTAGCAAATACTGCAACACTTACTCTTAGAAATACACATAAACATCATTCGTTTTGTTCACTTACATTTTCATTCGTTTTGTTCACTTACATTTTCATTCGTTTTGTTCACTTACATCTCAAACATCAATCATTAAAAAAATAAGAAAAGCTAACAAAATCTCAAGCAAGAATGTCATTTTAATTAGATTTTGTTTTCTTTAACGACATCACTAGAGCACTAGATATTTATTAATCATCAGCTATTGGATGTCAAACATTTGTAAATTCTGACACAGAGTCAAGTGCAAGCCAGCCTTTGACGGGTTTTGAACCACAGTATTCTTCTTAAGTCCAGTCCTACCACTGGACCACTGACGATTGCTAGTTTATGGAGGTATAAAAATTAATTTCTGATTGTCTTTTTTGGTTGAGTACAGTGAGACCTTGATTATCCTGACTCCAGTAATCTGGGAAATCCCACCTTTTGGACGGTCATTCAAGAAAACAACACTCCCACTCTGTAAATGTGTCCTTTAATGCAGAAATATGGTTTCTGGAACCGGAATGTCATAATCCAAAACAAAGTGTGAGAAATAAAGGCAATTTGCTCCGTTTTACCGTACACCACTATTTCTTTTAATATCAAACAGAACAGAAAAGGAGTGATCACGTTAAAACGTTAACAAACATTGTTTAAACCAACAATGAGGTGTTAATACAATTAGTACTAAATAAAATGCTTCTATTTGAGTTCATAGTTTTTTTCTTAAGTTTTTTTCAAGGGAGATTACTCCCAATGTTTCAGTAGTATGGAAATTCGTTAATATGGACACTTTTTGGAAAAAACTGTGCCGTCCGGATAAATGAGGTCTCACAGTATATGAATTATGAAATAAAAGTTCTCTATAAAATAGGCAGAAAAAAACTCCTTCAATTAAATAAACAGAAATGACCTTTCACTACAGAATTGCTTTAAAAGCAATATGTTACCATGGTGGTCAAAATTCATATCATCTTGCGATGACAATTTAGTTCAAATAGTAAAGTAAACACTGGATCAATTTTGTAAGTTTTTTGCGATGTTGCAAATTTTGAGAGCTGCTACCAACAGTTGAACTAATGGCGTCATTGGTAGAGTGGTTAAGCTATCAAACTCTCAGCTTCACCAGTAGCGGATCCAGAGGGGAGATCCAGGGTCTGGATTCCTCACCCCCCTTTCAAGAATTTTATTATTTTTTATATATATTTCCCCCGGTCCTATTCATGCATAACATTTGGACACCCCATCCCTTTTAGAAATCCTGCATCTGCACCTGTTCTAGGTACTGGGATCAAATCTCAGTTGAGGCATGGGATTTTTAATCTCAGTACCAGCTCCAACCCAGACTAAGGGCTTCATTGGGTAGGTTTAAAAAAATAAAAGAAAAAAAGAAAATATTTTGTTTATCGCAACCACTAAAGCACATTGGCTTATTGAATGTCAAACATTTGGAACATCTTTACACATAGTCAACTGTGAGCCAGACTCCAAATGGGTATGAACCAATGTCATCAGCTTGAGCGTCCGATATCCTGTCAATGGGTAGGTTTACAGCACCTATACCGACCAGTGGTCCACAATTGGCTTATCAGAGATCATGATTTGTGCTGTCCTGTCTGTGGGATAGTGCATATAAAAGATCCCTTGCTGCTTATCTACAAGAGGAGCCGCATTAGTATGATGGCAGTATGTTTTCATCTCTTCTACTAAAACTAATGGACAGACAGCACAGGAAGCAGAGTTATGTGCCCAGGAGAGTTATGTGCCCAGGAGAGTTATGTGCCCAGGAGAGTTATGTGCCCAGGAGAGTTACATGTATGTGCCCAGGAATTGAACCACACCCTCAGTAGTAAATACACCAAATTAAAAGTTTGTTTTATTTAACAACACCTCTAGAGCACATTGATTGTAACCTCATCATTGGCTATTGGATGTCAATCGTGGTCATTCTGACATATTTATTTAGAGGAAACCCACTGCCACCACATAGGCTGCTTTTTCGATAAGCAGCAAGGGGTCTTTTATATTCACCGTCTCACAGACAGGACAGCACATACCATGGCTGTTGATGAACCAGTTGTGGATCACTGGTTGGAACGGAAAAGAGAGCAAACTGCAAATAGGTCCACTAAGAAGGACTGATCCAACGATCAGACAGACACCCTACTGTTTGATCTACACCATCCGATACACCATCTCTAATCAGCTTTATTTTACACCCAGCAATTAATTAGCAACTCTAGTTTTTACATGTCACAAAACACGTGCAGCCCACCAAATGCATTTTTTAATCACAATTTATGGGCAGTAATGACATTGTCATTTTGTGTTAAATATTGTCAAGAATGTAACATGAACTGGAATAACAGAGAAACCTATCAAACGAAACCTCCTAAGATGCTAACGAAAGGAAATTACTTGAGTTACTAGATACCGCAATGTAAATACAAGTTGTAAGATATTTATTAAAATATCGTAAATCAAGAAATTAATGTGGGCCTGAAATTAAAGTGAAAACAAAAGGATGAATTTGTCACGTGTCGCCTTCATATTTGTTATTCTTATTTAATGCATATTTTTAGAAATTATGTGAAAAAGGAAAACGAAAGGATCAAGTCGTTGTGTTTCACTCAAGTTTGTCTTTCTTAGTTAACACATATTTTTAGAAATTAATTTCAAAAAGGGAAAATGAAGGGATCAATTTGTCATGTCTCTCTCACATTGGTCATTCTTATTTTACACATATTTTCTGAAAGGATTGTTTGTTTAATGACACCCCAACTCACTGTTTATTTTGAGGCTATTAGGTGTCTTATTTTACACATGTTTTCATTCTGAAAGGATTGTTTGTTTAATGACACCCCAACTCACTGTTTATTCAGAAGCTATTAGGTGTCTTATTTTACACATATTTTCATTCTGAAAGGAAGGATTGTTTGGTTAATGACACCCCAACTCACTGTTTATTCAGAAGATATTAGGTGTCTTATTTTACACATGTTTTCATTCTGAAAGGAAGGATTGTTTGGTTAATGACACCCCAACTCACTGTTTATTCAGAAGATATTAGGTGTCTT